>JBANCY010000466.1:0-31882 GCA_037040045.1 Phorticella flavipennis | reverse complement strand
TGGTGGTGGGTGGGGGGTTGGGGGGGGGGGGGGGTTGAGTGAGAGCACAACTAAAAGGCTTTGCTTGTCTCATTCATAATGTTTATGCATTTGCTTTATTGTTGTTTTTCTTTAGTTGCACCACCAGTGCTACCCCCTGCCACCCACTAGACACCCGACACCACTCTACACCCCATGTGGAAGTTAGACAAATCACATTGCATGCACGTAACTGCACTTGGAATCAATTTCGTTGCTCATCGATAATGCAAAACTAGCGTCAACCCAAAACAAAATGGCGCACATCATTCAAGTAGCAACAACAACAACGACAACAACAACAACAATGGCACTACCAACTGCCATTTAAATGAAACTTAATTCATTTTTAATAGAGCCAACAAATTGTATTTGCTTTCGAGTGGTTTTTTGTTATGCATTCATCTTGCAACAAACAGTTCCCCCCAGTACCCCCATCCCCCGCCAACTTGCCACCCACCTTACGCCCCTCGCCAGAGACCGTGCCACGTTGTTCATGTTGCCTGTCGAATTATTTTCGTTGTCTGCCGGCAAAAATGGCAAACAAATAAATGGACAATTAATTTGACTTAATAGACACGAACGAGAGATCAGGTAGGTCCCCGAGGAGGCCCCGAGGAGGCCCCGAGAAACCCCCGAAAAACACGAGTGAAATCAACGTCAACGGTAAATTGTATGTTAAGCGGTAAAAAGACTCGCGTGTCATTATAACGGAGCCCAAACTAACGGTGCAACATGCCAAAGTAACGAGTAACGAGAGCCAAGGAAACGGGTAGGGCGGGGTGAGGCAGGAGATTAAGGAACAGTCAAAAGTTGATATTGTTAAGGAAAAGGGGGGTTACGAGAGAGGCAACTAAGGAGAGAACCATAACCATAAGTTCTTAAAAGAACCACAAGTAACGAGTGAACAATTACGAAATCAGGGTTATTTTTGAAGAACATCCTATGTGATCCCATATTCGGTAACATCAGCCTCATATAACCTCGGGATTTATATTCCCATCGTTCTGACAATCCCATTCGATAATCATTTTTACACATCCCAAATTTCAAATCATTACCATGAAAATCGTAGAAAATATAAGACCATATTAGAATCGAAAAAACATTTTGGATGCTACTTTCTGCATAAAGTCGATGGGCAACCACATACCAAATTTTATACATAAAAATTGCGGCTGTTATACACATTTCGTTACTTTCCGGAAAAATTGATGGGTATATCAAAATTTGGCGAAACAATGCAGTTTCTACGCATGGCCAAATCTCTGTGGCCAATGGGGTGTTCATATCTTCTTCATCTTTGATCATTTAGGCCCACTTTTGTTTACTTCTCATCATATAACTTCCATTTTTATAATGCAATCTTTCTAAAATTTTCAAAAAACTTTCATAACATTTTCAAGAGTTCCATTAAAGTTCATCTCGAAAGGCCACACAGTTAGATTATATGTGGTATATTATATAGTAAGTTGATCACGACTAATTCACTAAAAATGTACAGATCTTCAGGCCAAGATTAAACAGTCGAGATTATATATATGTCCAATATATAGACAACAAATTACAATACATGTTTGGGATAAAATATTTGGCAAACTATAAACTTTTCTCCAACTTTGAAAAAAAATCTTTTATAATTCAAATTTATAAACAGAATCCAAAGTTATATTATCTTTTGCTGTTTAGTCATAATCTTTAGGTATTTGAATTTCTACTATCTAATTTTTAAATTGATTAAAAAGAGCACAATGCCTAAACGGTTATAATGCTTATCTATAAATAAATACGTAGTTATCTAAAGGTTTTATAAATCACCCGTATTGGATGAGCTCTTAAGGCAGTCGTGGCCGAGCGGTTAAGGCGTCTGACTAGAAATCAGATTCCCTCTGGGAGCGTAGGTTCAAGTCCTACCGACTGCGTTTAAAGTTGGTCTTCTCTGCATTTAAAACTTTAACTTTTTTGTTTTATATAGCTAAAATAATATAATATAAAGCTCTTTTTTTAAGCTATTGGATTCCAATTTGACACACACTTAAGTTTTATAATTTATTATCTCTAGTTCCCTCATATTTCAAACGGATCGGATCACTTTATATTATACAGCTGCCACATAACTACTATTGTAAGCTTCTATTGACAATGATATAAATTAAGAAAATCATTTGCAAACAATTCATTATTCATATATAAAGAAATAATCCTTTCTTTCTTTTTGAGTTTTCAAGTAAGCTTCTGGGTACTAAGGTAAGACACTTCATAAATTGGACTATTGTTTTCATAGATCATAGAAAATGTAGGAAAAATTCGATTGTATTTTAAATTAATGATTCTTATCTATAAATAACTTTGAACTACATATATAGTATTAAAGTATTATCTAAAATTCTTAAAATTTGGTGCGTATTGGAAGAGCTTTCAAGGCAGTCGTGGCCGAGCGGTTAAGGCGTCTGACTAGAAATCAGATTCCCTCTGGGAGCGTAGGTTCAAGTCCTACCGACTGCGTATAGATGGGATGTTTATACGTCTAAAGCTATATCTTTTTTATTTTAAATAGCTCTTTTTTTAAGCTATTGGATTGAAATTTGAAACACGCTTTTACAGATATAAAAATATAAAATCAATCGGGAACAATTCTTTTCTTATATATAATAATAATATATACGAATGTTTCGAACAGAGTATGAAATAATCCTTAATTTCCTCTGCTTTTGTGCAGAATTAGGATATAATATGTAAAATTTTATTTAATACTAATTTTAATAAGAAATAGCTTAAATTGTTTGTATTTATTAACTTGGC
Source organism: Phorticella flavipennis (assembly GCA_037040045.1). Classification (NCBI taxonomy): domain Eukaryota; kingdom Metazoa; phylum Arthropoda; class Insecta; order Diptera; family Drosophilidae; genus Phorticella; species Phorticella flavipennis. The sequence continues at coordinate 29,062 of JBANCY010000466.1, read as the reverse complement.
ATTATCAAATTTAAAGCCCAAGATTTTGAGGTTAAGGGCGTCATATAGTTTTGGAAATTCCATTTTTTTTGGGGTTTCCAAATAAACATTAATATATTTTAAGAAGAAACAATATACTCCAAATACCCTTTTTTTCGTTATCAAAATTTTCAATTGGATTGTTATTTAAATCTGAATTCTATCAAGTTTCCCGGACACTTTAAAGTATCTTCAATAGTTTTCCGAAGCGCAAATCATTTGCATACACAATTCTTGAGGTCAAAGTGCAGATGTTGGTTCTGTCGCTGTCGACTGAGGTGGGGGGTATTGGTGGTGGCGACTCCTTGGGATTGTTTTGGGTGGTGCAGTAGGGGTGGGGTGTGGAGCTGCTGACTTTATAGATGTTGTTTGTGTGCGCAACTTGAAAACTTTACGAACTGTGTTGCAAGTTGATGGCTTCCGTTTGGCTTACTTAAAACGGAAGTAAACAGTTTAACATCTCTCGCTCGTCCTCTTTCGCTCTCTCGCTCTTTGGCTCTCTCGCTCTGTGGCTGGATTTGACCTTTGGCCTGTGGCTTAATCAAAATTGGCACACAGCGCATATTTACAAATACAACAACTAATTAAATAATGGCGTTAAATGTAAAGGACATGCCCGTAATGCACTTTCCTTGTATGTCTTGGACATTGGCCATGCCACAACAACAACAACAACAATAGGAACAGGAGCATACACTGAAATGCTCTTGAGGCACACACACACACACACACACACGCCCTCAACCGCCCACACACACGCCCACATTTCGCCATGCAAAAAAGCCAGGACATACCTGCACTCGCTGCGTCGCGTCGCAGCCTGCAGAGCAAATATTAAAAAAAAGGATATATATACGAAAAAAGTAGATCTTACAAAACTATTCCTAGATGATCGAATTGTACATACCCTGTTTTTCTTAAAGAAAGCAGGAATACTTTAACCAAGAAGAACGCATTAAGGCAAATTTATGTACTATTTACTTATTATTATTATTATTATATGGCCAGAACAACCCTATTGGGTCAAAGCCTGAAGCACTATTCTCCTTTTTTTTCTGCTTCCTTCACTGAAGATATTTTTTACATGCGTGGATTTCAATTCCTGCGCCACAACCTAGTTTTTATAGGAGGGTCAAGCCTATCGACATGAGCGAGACTCGAACCTCGCACCTCGTGTTTGGCGGGGCAGTGCGCTATCCACTAGTCCACTGATGCCCCTGACTTTACTAAATTAATAACACTTTGTTCCATTCCATTTTGTTTCTAGTACAATATGCTATGGACAGAGCTTTTATCTAGGCAAATAATTTTAGTATATATTATCATCTATCTCGACTCCAATAAGGTATTCTAAAACTAAATGAAAAACGTTGCTTCAATAAAGTTAAGGTACCTTAGTGATCTATCTACAAAAGCCAGAGCTCTAACCTAACTTAAAGGCCGAAACCATTAGGATTTTTATAGAAAATAGAAAGATTTAAATAACTAACCCTACAGGGTGTTTTGTCTTTGTACTCTTTGTCAAACTGCGCATTTATTCCATTTGTAACAATTCAAAAATTTTGGTTCGAGTAGCCCTCAAATTTTTTACTTAATTTTATAAATTGAGTTTTGCTTGAATATTATTATACAGAACTAAGAAAATGCGGTATTTTTAATGATTATCTCTAATGGATACTAAATGAAACTTGTATAAAATTTCCATTTTTCATGGAATGCTTATAAAAGTCTCAGAATTGCTTCCAGGCATATTTCTTTATATGCATACCAATTTTAAGTAAAATATATCAAGATTCTCAGCTTTTACAGGAAGTTTCATTTTACTTAAGTCCACCATAAATAATTACACTCAATGCCTACTACGTATTTTTAAAATGGCTATACAAATTTGTATAGCCGAATTCCAATTGAAAATTTTTACGAAGTCAAATGTATATAACAGGCAGAAGGAGGCGTGGCAGACCATATGGAGTATATAGAAAGTGATGAAATGTGTCAGCAACCACAATAATTATAATAGAATGAAATTTGGTATGTAGATCCTATGCAGAAAGTGACATCCAAATTTTTTCTTCGATTTTAATATTTATTAATTTTAATACAATTCTTATCATAATGATGTCAATTTCGGAATATATATTCATAATTATGTCATCAACCAATCCTGAAATACAAGGACATAAGTCCCAAACTTCCCCACTTTCATCATATCATACCCGGCGAACTTAAACAAACTACAGGGTATTAAAATGGGGAAAAACTATAGCTAAAATTCTCTAAAGGCAGCAACTTAACGCTTCAATAAATTTTGCAGCCTTACCAAAGTCATCGTCATCGTCGTCGTCGTCGACGTCGACGTCGTCGTCGTTGCCGTCTTCGTCCTCGTCAATAAGGTCCTTGTGCACGCAGCTAACACACACAGCCTGCCTCTGAGTGCCCCTGCCCCTGTCGCTGCCCCAAACGTCCGTGGCGCCACCAATGTCTTCGTCTACGTCTGCTGCGGCGTTGCACGGAAATGCGTTAAGTTTGCGCCCAGCACGTGACGCTGCTAAGCCAAAGCTGCCACACAGTGGCACGCAGCACTCTGCCACCCACCAATCGAGCGCCCAATCGCAATCGCAAACATTGCACCCAAACTAGAGAAATCCAACTCCCACTCCATTCCGAAACCGAACCCAAACCCAAACCCCAACCCAACCCAAGCCCCAAAACCCAAATACAAGCCCAGCGATAAGAAGGACAAAAATTAATGGAATTTCTGCCTGCTTTTTGCGCTCGATTCCCATGGAATGTGGTGAAACTGCAGGCATATTCACTGTGAAATGTGGAACACTGGAACTGCAATGGGTACATTTGGGAATGGAACATGCGAAGAGGCGTTCAAGGCGTATTTAGAGTTGTATTTATTGAAACGCTTCTCTAGCATTGGTTTTTTGTGGTACACATATCATATTTGTGTTCCATTCCACTTCGTTTCAAGTCTATTTCATACATTCATAACCTAAACATAACCTTCAAATTACATAAGCTTTATATAAAGATTTGCAGAAAAATTGACTTTATTTTGAAGCTTTCGAATTTGCAAGCCTCATGTAGTTTCATTCCGTTTTGTTTCAAGTCGCATTAGAGTATACGTGCGGCCTTGAAACAAAGCTGCTCTCAAGATGAGTCTGTTTAAAGTGTATGATATCATTTGTTTCTTTCCATTTTGTTCCTAGATGAACAGTTTTGTAGCAAATCGGTTTAGAGCATAAATTTAGCATTCAGTCTTCTGTTTATAGCTCCTAAGTGTTTTTTCAATTTTGCTTGGAGACAGATATTTAGTCTATTTTTCTCTCTTGACTTTTCTGAAACTCTCTGTTCCCCTTTCCATTTTGTTTCAAGTCAAATAATGAGCTCTAGACACCATTTCAGTTCATGTAGTGCTTAGGCAATGGGATGTTAGTGTCCATTTTGTTCCATTCCATTTTATAATGCTTTGCCCTCGGACTTTGCTCCATTCCATGGCACCTCAAACATTTCCTTAGGAAATAACTGTACTCTGTATTTCCATGCTCCATGCCATTTCGTTCCAAATACAATAACAATTTTCAACAAACTGATCTTATGACTTTTTATTCCATTTGGTTCCCTTGATCTATCTATCTCTATCAATCTTCGCAAAATTTTCGGTTGACTATTTATATTTTTTGTTCCATTCCATTTCATACAAGCCTTGAAACTTTCGAAGGATTGTTCTTTATATTAAAATATATATATTTTTTAGAGCTTAGACTAAACTCTTCAATGTTTCATTCCATATTGTTCGACAGTTTTCAACAAGAACTTTCTAAAAATACGTATTTATTGGAGTTTACTTTATATGCTAAGCTACCCTCTTGAATCTAGCAGTTAAAAAATTAGCGTAGGGCGGTTCATTCCATTTTGTTCCATACTTTTCACCAAAAACTTTCCGAAAACTGTATTTATTTGAGTCTCCTTAAATACTTGGCTAGTCTCTTGAGGATAGCAATTGAAAAGACCATCTGTAAGGTGTTTCATTCCATTTTGTTCCATAGTTTTCACCAAGAACTTTCTGAAAAATATATTTATTCGAGTTTGATCTATAAACTAAGCTAGTCTTGAAACTAGCAGATGAAAAAACTAGCTGTACAGTGTTTCATTCCACTATGTTCCATATACTTCCCAAGGAACTTTATGAAAAAGTGTTCACCAGCGTTTGCTTCAGATCTTTAGCTTTAACTTTCAACTTTCTTAGGCATTTGTTCCATTCCATTTCGTTTCACTATAAGAATGCAGGGCATTTGCTGCGTCGTCTATAGCACTCAATGGCTTCTTCTCCTGACTTGGTCCTGGCTGTGGCTCCTTTGGACTGCTTGGGCTGCTTTTTGGGACTTGCCTTCAGTTTGTTTTTACGACGACTGGCAACAACAACAACAATAGCAAATGCCTGCGATGACGATGATGGCTCCGACGATGGCGTCCACGTTGCCAGTACGTGTCCTGGCAGCTGACTGCAGTTTCTTCTACTTGTCTGCCTTTTTTCCGTTGATGTCCTGCGCCTGGTCTTGGTGCTCGGTGCTCGGTGGTCGGTGCTCGGCGGCGGGTCTTGAGCTTGGGCTTGGGCCTTGGCTTGGGCTTGGGCTTGGGCTTGGGCTGCCATCGTTTACGTCGGCAATTTTGCACTTGATTGCAATTTTTCGGGCTGCGCCATTTTTGGTAGAGCTCTCCTGCTCTTTTATTACGCCCGGAGCCCGGAGAGCATTGCGTATACGTCCAGTGGGAAGCGCCTACATGTGCAGGCGTTACTTTTTTGGGGGCGACATGGGGTGTTGGGTGGCGTGTTCAATGGGTTGTTTGGTGGGTTGTTGGGTGGGTTGTTCGGTGGAGTGTTCGATGGGTTGTTCGGGGAGGAGGAGGAGGGGGATAGGGATAGGGAGGTCTTCTGGGCTGCATTATTTTCAATTAGGGCGCCGCGGCAAACATAGTTTATCATCAAGTTGACGCGACGCTGTCACTGCTTATAAATAATCGACTGAAGCAGGAGCTGCTGCAGTTGGGCGCAAATGGTCGCCATTTTACGATTTTTTCGGGGCTGCAGGGGTGGTGGGAGGGGATGAGTAAGATTTAGGGAGGTTTTGGCAACACAACATAAATTTTGGATGCAATCTAGAAAACGGAAAACAAAGAACTAAACCCAAAAGAAGAGCTGAGGCTAAAGGCACATGAAAATAACAGAGCAGAGCCGAAAAAAACAACAACAACAACAAAATACATATAAAAAACAATGCAATGTTGCACACACACACACACACACACACACACAGACATATGTGACATCAGCAGCAGCCACGCCCACAGTGGCACAGCCGCACCGCCACCGCCACCGCCACCGCCACCGCCCGCCCCAAACTGCGTGTTGTCAGACAAACTAAAAGTTTTGCCATGTCACGTCATTCGTCGTTGGCACCGCCCGCGTCCGCTCCGTGTCGCCCTCCTCCTCCGCCTAACACTTGGCTTTGGGCTCCTCCGCCTCCGCCTCCGACTCCGGCTCTGGGCTTGGCTTTGGCTCTCGTCCTGCTACGGCCGGACGGCAGTGTGTGCTTTTTTTCGGCACATTTACGCCCAAAACACATACAACTTTGGGTCGCACTGCAGCGACATTGGAAAGAGACAGCCATATGCAGGGGGATCCGTGGCTAGAGCGAGACAGGTGGAGAGAGACACATTTGTCACGTGATGGATTGCAATGGGAGTGACATTTTTATTTCACTGATGGACGACAGCGCACGAAATGAACCAGCCCCTACGGCCCCTAACGCCCCTACAGCCCCCATAACCCATCAACCAGTCCACCCGCGCCATGTCCTGACCAGCAAATCCCTCACAGAACGGATGATGGGCAGTGGGGTGCTTAGGTGTTGGCATGGAGCGGTGAGGAGCCTGCTTAAAGAGTCCACAAGCCAAGTCCAGCTTGAGCTACAGTGACTGGGCCGAGGATGCCCGAGGATATTATACTTAATCATTTATCGATAAATATGCTGCAAGCCAAAATAGAATTGATATCGGAATAATGTTTCGAAGTACGTTTTTTTTTTTTTTTTGGAAAATAGTTTTTGGTTTTTAGTTTTTGGGACTTAGGTTTATTTATTTTCACTCCGTTTCAGCCAAGAAAACATTATTCAGCAACGTAGAGCGCCCCTTCTAAAGAGGGATATTTTCATAACATAGTTTTCAAATTTCTTCGCAAAATAAACGAACCTCAAGTTTTTTAATCAAGCAGATAAATTTTGGTTTCGGAATTAATTGAAATAATTATCAAAAAGTGTTTTCAGTGCTCTCAAAAAGGCGATTTTATCATGTTTTGTTTTTTTTTTTGAAAAACTTATTTTAAATGGGAAATATTTCCAAGAAACATGCTCATTTTCCTCTATGAATAGAGTTATCATATCTACATTTCACAGTTTCAGCTACGAAACGGAATATAAAATAAGTTTTCCGAAACTCAAAATGAAATTTTTTTCGAAAACTTGTTAATATTTTAGAAATCTTATAAAGAGGATTAGAAATAAAGATCTTCAGTGAAGGCAGTAGAAACAAGAGGCAAATAGTGCTTCAGGCAGTGATCCAATGGGGTTGTTATAACCACAATTTGTTTTGTTATAATGTCCGCCTCGTTTGAGATAAAATTAACTAAGCTCAAATTCTAGTCATACTTTATAGAAGTAAGACATTAATAAATCGAAAACAAGATGTTATATTTTAGTACGTCTTTCGAATATCTTACACATTTCCATATATTGAGTGATCCTTTATAAGTCGTTTACGAAACTGAATATAATATAACTTTATTCCAACATTTTTTAAGATTTTTAGAAAGTTTATAGTGTCAGCCTCGTTTGAGAAAAAATTCCTGTTCCATGCAAGTTCGGGTAAAATCGATTTAAAGTTCTATTTTTTTGGAAATTAAAATACTGTGAAATATATTATATTTCCCAAATTTTTAATGGAATTTGTGAATTGCTTTATTTAGAACAACGAATTTGTTCTCAAAGTGTAGGCTCAGTTAATTTTGAAACTCCCTCGCGAGATTGGATTAGGAGGTGTAAGTCCTATATCTTAATCAAAACGCAAGAATCTCCTGAAAATTGAAGCATTTCCAGTAAAATTTGTTAGGCCTTAAATATGTTGAAATTCAATTGAATTCCGGACAACAAATTTAAGAGTTTTCTTTGGTTTTCCCTTTTTTTTTTTATATATATATATGGTTTGCCTGGCCCAAAATAAAGCCGACTCATGCAAGCATTCTCGAGACTCGTAAAATGCAGTTCGGAGTCCAAAGTAACACACAAATAGCCCTGACCAGAGCCTGGCAATGGCCGATGGGGCAGTCAGGCGGGGGGAATGGTAGTCGGAGTGCGGGTCCTGGTTACAATTTGAGGATGAGCTTGAGAGGACGAGGAGGACGAGGTGGACGAGGAGGACGAGGGAAGGACAATCGTTGTGTCGCTTGCACTGCAATTGTCATTTGTCGCACAAAATGATGACGAGTCCATGTCCAACTGACAATTGAAGTTTGTATTCGAGTTTCAGTTAGGATCTCGAGCCTTGAGCCAAGGGCAGTTTTTAGCCACAAAATGAGCTCCAGCCCCCTAACCAGCCCCCGAACCAGCTCCAGTCCAGTCACATATATACATATATTTAAATTGCAGAGTAAAAAACCGGAGAGAACTGCAATGGAGGAACAATCGAACCACTGGCCTTTTGTTTTCGGCCTTCTGCCACATTTGCGGTGCAGGGGGCGTGGCGGAGTGGGGCCAAACGTTGCAGTCAAAGTCGCAAGTTGAACTATAGAAATGATGCTGCTGAAAGCGGCCGTTGCCACAGAATGTTGCCCCACTGCAGCGGCAGTCGGAGCTACCCTTTGTCAGTGGCTTAATCAGCGGCATTTTGTCCCCTTATTCGACTTGAGCTCAATACGCATTATCGATTCTTAATTTTAGGTAATTACTCCAGGAACTGAGCAGTTGGAGGAGCTCGATTTTGTTTCGATTTCCAAGGATTGAAGCTAGTTTGGCTTTAAAAGGAAAATCTAGCTTTTCCCTAATTTGTTTTGTAGAAGACAATTAAAGCTTTCACATTTTGAGAATTCTAACGGGAAACATAAAAAGAATCTATATAATATTTTGTCCATAGAATTTTGGGAATTAATATTTGAGAAGAACAACTGAAAAGATAATAATGAATTGCTTCAAATAAACGGAAGAATTGGGTTTCAATCTGCTTCAGGCGTAGTCAATTTACAGTCCTACTTAAGAGGTATAACTCCCTACAAGCCTAGATTTAGAAAATATTGTTCTTTAATTATCATTTAAGCACAAAGACTTTGAATCAAAATGCCATTATAGCGCTATTTTCGAGGAATGCGTTTTGAACCTCCCAAAAGTTATTCCCAGAATGATCAGGAGGAAAAAGAAATTGTCTATCCGTCTCTCTGGCTTTCGAGTAATCCCTCAATTTTTAAACTATGGTAATAAAACGATCTTTTGTCATTGCTCTGGGAGCGGATCGGTTATAATATAAATAATACATTTAACATACAAAATTTGTTATAAAAATAAAAAAAAACTCATGTTTCCCTTGTTTCTTATAGATTGCATTTAAATTTAATGTAATTTAGGATGATTCCACACAGATCGGTCTATAAACATGGAAGTTGTGCATCGTTCACAAGGTATTGCCTTATCTCTACTTCCTTTTCTTTTGAAGATATTGCCTTAGGCTGACCAAAAGGAAAATGTTGTGCAAAGTATTTATTATTTAGGGGTTTCGAATTACCGTCGGGACCATGACATCTGATTACTTTTCTAATACATAATATAATATGAATGAAAAGAGTGTTCTTCAGTGTGTGGAAAATTATGATTCCTTATTAGATTTTTTATATATTTTGAGTGAAGAATGGATAGAGTGCCTAATCTAGGGGGAACTGAAATGAATATTTGAATAGGAACAGGAAAATTTGTATAGCGGTTAAGTTAATGCTAAAAATTCGTTGGGTTAGACTAATGTTGTGGGTGGTTGTAATGGAATATGAAGAACGAGAAAATTGTACATAGTGAAGAAATCAATATGAGATCGAAAACAGTGCAATATAGAAAACAGTACTTGAAGCATCCTTAAGTAAACAACTGTGATATAAACTAAATAAAAAATAAAAACAAAAAATGGCTATAACAACCCTATAGGGTCACAGCCTGATGCACTTTTTTTCCTAAATTTCTAGCCTCCTTCACTGAATATTTTTTTTACGTGGGTGGATTTCTAATCCTACGCCACAACCTAGTTTTTTCTAGGAGTAAATAAATTTACAATCAGTATAAAAACAAGTTCAGAAAGATCATAATTCATAACACAAGCTCTTAAAAATTGGATTAGGAATGAAATATGATCGGACGCACTTAATGGTTAGGCTGCCAAATGCAATTGTACGATTTTCTTAATGGAGCTGGGAAAAGTGATCCATATTTTCGACACTAAACGGGGCTTTACAGATCTTAGACTTATATACAGTCAGTAAAAACTATAAAACAGCCAGGAAAAACTACCAATTCAGTGAAGATTAGAATCACCATCGCCGGAAAAAAGTCGGAAAAGACTATCCGACTGGCTATAGGGAAATTGCAATTGAAAGTAAGTTATAGCTGAGCTAGACGTACAAATTTTCCATGTAAATATAGTTTTTCTATAGTTAGAGATAGGTCTGAAAGGTAAACCTTAATTTTACTAGAAGAAAACCAAATCTAGGTCGTCATAGTCAGCTGAGGATGGAAAGGTTTGATGAACTTTAAGATGGTTAAATTTTGGCAGATATCAGATAATGGTATTATATATTAGAATGCTTAAATTTCAAATAGAAATCACTTATAATACAGCAAATACTTAAGATATGGGAGAAGAATTCAATGAGAACGAAGTCTAGGTCATCATAGTCAGCTGAGGATGGAAAGGTTTGATAAACTTTAAGATGGTTAAATTTTGGCCGATATCAGATAAATGTATTATATATTATTATGCTTAAATTTCAAATAGAAAACACTTATAGAAGAGGCTCTTAAACACCAAATACTTAAGATATGCGAGAAGAATTCAAGGGGTTTTCCTTCAACTTCTTCTTTGCTAAGAAAACCAATGGAAATGTTAAGAATACACATTTTCACAGTCAATAAGCTGTTGCTGGGTAATTGAAAGTGTGCAGTTTGTGCCGCAGAAAGTGAAAGTGAAAGTGTGCTGCAACAACAACAACGACAACAACGGCAACAGGAGCAACAATAGAGGCAACAACAAGAACAACAGGAGCAGCAGCAGTGGCAGCAACAGGAACCGCAGTTGGCAGACAACTGAAATATATTTTATTATACGGTATATACTATATATATATACTATATACATATATATGTATATATGTTTGTCTATGTGTATGTGTGTGTGTGTGTGTGTGTGTGTGTGTTATTATGTGGCACAAGCGACGTTGGTTGCATAAAGCAACTACCTACATTTTATTTGATTTCATTATGTTAAAAAGTTGTTCAAGAGTGAATCACGGACTAGAACGAGAGAACTTGTTGTTGGCTGGCTGCTAGGCCAGGGGGTACTACGAGGGGCCAAGGGGTGGAAGGGGTGTTAGTTGTGGGTGGCACTGGTGTTGCAACTGGGAGGCGGTGGCAAGGTTGCATCGCAGCAGACAGTGCACAGACAGAACCAGAACCAGAGCCAGAGCCAGAGCCAGGACCAAACCCAAGGACGTCGTCACACAGACGGAGCGTGAGAGCGTGCCGGCTGAGGCAGAGCAGGGCAGAGCAGGGCAGGAGTGGGTTGAGCTGCTTGGAGGATGCAACAGCAGCAGCAGAGGCGGCGGCAGCGCAGTCGAAAGCATTTTATTATCCTTATTTAAGTTTGAAACTTATTGCAAAGTGGGAAACTCCAAATGTCTGGCTGGCTGTCTGCTTGGGCTGCTGCACTAAAAATATGGAAAACTTTGCAGACAGTCAGCAGCCAGGCAGCAGTCACAACAACAACAACAACAACAACGAGAGCAACAACAACAACGGCAACACAGTTGAGTGCAAGGCTTAAGTGTGCAGCATGAGGCATGAGGCATGAGGCGGCAGGCGGCAGGACGAACACTATGAAACCAAGGACGTTGCTCAAGTTGCGGCAAGCGCGAAAACAGCTGCGATGGCAGCAGCAACAACACAAACAACAACAACAACTGCGGCAACAACAACAACAACAAAAAGTAAGAAATGAAAGAGTTATATAAATTCACTTGGCGCACTCCGTGCATACTTTATGCTTTTATATAACACACCATATACAAGTATATACATAACCATATCTATAGCTATATCTATATCTATATCTTCATCTAAGTGTATAGTAATAGCTATATATATATAGCACACACACACACATATTTATATGTCTATGTGTGTGTCCGTGCCACATTTGGGGCAAATAGTTGTGTTCCAGTTTCAACTTTAAGGCAAACTTTTTGCCACTTTAACGAAGGTCGCGGTCGCAATTTGCTCTTAAATGCAATTATTATAATGTGACACATAAAGCACTAGACATATATATATACCCATACAGACATATATATATTATATATTTATTGTACAATATATATCAAGTGTGGCTTAACATTTAAAGCTCGCCTGTCGCGTCTAAAGTTTTCACTTCCTGCAAATGCTTTAAGCATATTTAAGTAATGTTCTCCGTTTGTTATAGACTATTTATATGTGCTATACTATATATACACTATATAGTTCCAAATTGTAATTTTTAATATCTTTAATACTTGCAATATCGGTTATGCTAATAGGTGTAGCATTAGCTTTATAACAACTCAATTATTGTAATACTCCCGAGATAGTTTGTTATGAAATTTGATGGATTGATTGTTATGATGATAATGTATAACAATTTTATTCGATATCGTTAAGTTCCACTATTATAATTATAAGTAAGGGTGCCTCAAGGCATTTAGTAGTCTCCAAAGAATGTTTCTTTATCCAAAATTTCATAGAACTTCAACCAAGGTTCTTCTAACACCATTCTTCTTTTCAAGTCGGCAAACGCTCTTTAAACTCTACTTTCAAATACTCTTTAAGCTGATTGATTACTTTGTATAAGGATATTTAAAATTATTTGCGACTACCCGAAACTATAACTTGTTTAAGGGCTACATAGGTTTTTACGTCCGAAAAGACGTCCATTTTCACAATTTTCTTTTACACTTATTAAATGGATTTACTTACTCCAAATGTTGGGGATAAAGAAGAGCTATGTAAGAACAATATTTCCCTTATTTTTCACAACGTAAATTCACGCATTGCCATCCAATTTTCTGCGACGACTCCAAAACCATACTCCTCATGGTGGTCAGCGTAAAAAATTGAAGATTCGTCTAAAACAAAGAAATATATATCACCCGATGCGTTGGGAAGACCAGCTGATGGAAGCCCCAAAACAGAAAGCCATGAAGGGAAATGCGTCAGGCTGTGACCGAATAGGGTATAAAATATATTCCCAATAAATTTAGATCTAATTTCTTTCACAAATTGTGATGAAATTGTTAGTATTATCGAAAAAAATACTATACTTCGGTTAATAACGAGATCATCCTATACAGTAGGACTGTGAAAAGTTTTATTAAGATCGTTTGACAAAATTCTGGTATACTATCGGAACGCCGTGCTTACCAAACCATTTCGACGTATTGTATTCAATTGGAAATAAGTACAATATAATCTTAGGAACAAGATTTGCAAGAACTTTCATTTTCTACCCGATTATTCCAACTACAAATGATGTTACCTAAAGTCATTAATCTCAAGATAATTGACAATTTTATAAAGCAATTGTATATTGAGCAATTAGTCTCATCGGACCGATTTACCTATATAATATATCGAGTGTCCTAACAAAAAGCGTCTTTAGGTCAAGAATGGACAGATAGATAGATAAATAGATAGATAGATAGATGAACAGATAGACAGAGAGTAAAACTGAGAGATAGGCAGTCAGGAGCGAAGATTTCGGGGCTTTTCATTTAATTCATGAACTTAAGCTTAAGGGGCCTCGGTGTACCAGTGGATAGTGCACTGTCCCGCCAAACAAGAGTTGTGGGTTCGAGTCCCGCTCATGTCGATAGGCATGGCCCTCCTAGAAAACTAGGTTTTGGAGTAGACACGGAAATCCACCCACGTTAAAAAAGTTCTTCAGTGACGGAAGCAGAAATAAAGGAAAATTGTGCTTCAGGCTTTGAACCGATAGGGTTGCTATAGCCATATAATAATAAGATTAAGAAATGTAAGTCCACCTTATACTATATATATTAAAATACAATAATTTCTTTCGAATCTTTGAAGCTTTCCCAGATCCTGAGTCAATCGGGCACATAAAATATATAAAATTCCAGGAATTTCTCAATTAGCTGCATATTTTCCCGTTTTTGTGGCAACACGTCTAATTACGGTTAATATGCGCGAAAATCCAAAATCCGCAAAATATGTACGAAAAACGTATTTGGCTTTGTTGGCGTTGTTGTTGTTGTTGTTGTTGCAACATGCCAAACTTGCAACAACAATGAAATAGTTGAATTGCTGTTGTTGCCATTTAAGCGCTTACAGCCGGAGTAGTTGACGATTTTGCCCAAATTCGCATATCAAACATCAAACATCAAACTTCAAAATGTGCAACATTTCAAATGTCCTCCTTCCTCCTGCCCGTGCCACGACGCAGCCTGCCCCTGCCCCTGCCCGTGCCGCACCGCGTGGCAGTGTCAGTTGTAAAACTGAGTTGACAAAGATTTGAATATTGCACATTTGTGTCATAGACGCAGTCGAGTGAAATATATACACGGAATATATATACATATATATACATATATGTATGAAAATTGTTGGTATTTTTTAAGTTTTTGTTGTTGTTTTTCAGTGCGCATGTTGCAAGACAAAGCAAAGACGGCAGCACGTCGCATCGTGGCAACATGTTGCCAACGCGACTCTCGACTGCATTTGCCGCTTGTCAAATGTGTTTGGCAGCTCAGCTGTTGTTGTTGTTGTTGTTCTTATGGTTGTTGTTGTTGTTGATGTTGCTGACCAACAACAACAACCACAACAACAACCACAACAACAACAATTTACAATTGCGCCATTTGACAGGCAACCAACCAGACGAAACCTCAACCACAACGAAACCTCCAAGTCAAGCCAAGTCCATCCAAGCCGAGCCAAGCCAAGCGGTAGCCGCTCCGAGCCGCTCCGCAGAAGATCGGATCGTCTCTGGACGGGACGATGATCTGGGCACAATGTGCGTGGCTTGGTCAAGCACTTGTCGTTTAATTGAAAGATGTCAATTTGCGTTTGCGGCGCAACGCGGTGGCAACAACGCACAAAGTGCGTTGCGCAACAACAGCAACAACCTGTGGCAGCAGGTAAGCGCACTTATAGATACCCTGTAAGTCTGAGGCAAGCTTGAAATGGAAATTATAAACTGAAACATAGTTTTTGCTCCAAAATATTTCAATATTTTTCATTTGATATTATTAATTTATTTCTGGAACTCATTTCGGAACACTATCTGTAACACATCATCATCCACCTGTCATCCATTCTGTAACATAATTTGTAACCCACTCTGGAACCCACTCAACTTAATCTGTAACACAATTTTTAACCACTTCCGTAACCAAATCTGGAACTCCATCAGGAACCTATTTTGGAATACGTTCTGCAACCCTCTCTCTAGAACTCATTTCCGAATCTATCCTGGAACCGAATCTGTAACTCAATCTGGAATTCATTCTTGAACTTAATGTATACCATCGTTTGGAACCGAATTCATTAGTTAATCTGGTACCTAGTTTCGAACACAGTCTGGGTTGTATTCTGAAACCCATTCTATCATACATTCGGAAGCCGAATCTGTAACCCATTTCGGAACGCAATCTGTAATTCTTTAAGGAAATATTATGGTGGACTTAGCGAACATAACAATTTAGTCCTATTTGATCGATCGACTTTTAAAGAGCGCATGCAAGTATGCATGGATTCGTTTTAGTCATCTGCTGCATGGAAAATTGAATGATGCATATTATCCGTGTTTATAAGGCGATTAATTTAACTTTCGGTAGATCGATAGATAATTAAGAATTTTTGGTGTATGCAAGTTTTAAGGGCAACTGCTCAAGAAGCATAGGAAATATGGACAAAACCAACCTTAAGTTGCAAAGCAGTTATTTGGTATAATGGTACGATCCGTTGGCTCCCGAATATATATGTTTATGTATAGAAGATGGCTGTGTCTCAAGTTTTATTATTATTTTATTATAGATTGACAACCATAGTCCAATCTATATTATCTCATGTTCGTAATCAATAATCGATAAAAAACTAGAGCTATCGATATCAAATTTGGTATAAAGAATTGTTTGTAAAATGAAGAATGAAATTTCCCCAAAATGGGAAATCCCAGAACGCAAATAGCCAAAGTTCAGACACAGCATGCCACATAGGCTAATTGTGTATAGGGTATATATGTAAGAGGAGTCTAGGGAAGGAAGATGGCAACATCTTTGGCTACCCCCCGAAATAAATTTCAACCAAATTGCCAGCGTCAGCGACGCTATCAGCGGTATTTATCAGCTCAAAGGGGTGAGGTGGCAGCAGGGGGATAAATGATGTGTGGGGGAAGGAGGGAGAGGGGGGGGGTTTGTTGCAGATGGGGCATGCTGTTGCGGCAGTTGCATGCTGTTATAGGCTGCATGCTTTATCGCAATATTTAATTGGCAAAATATGCGTCTAAACGCACATAAATTGCATTGCTAACGCGTTTGTTGCGTCTCGCAGACCGCACGCCAATTACCCCAGCAACAACAACAACAACGCCAACAACAACAGCAGCATCCGCACGCAATGTCAAGGCATTTCACTCAATTGTTGTTGTTGTTGTTGTTGTTGTTCTGGCGGCAATTGCTGTGCGGTTGCTGTGCTTGCAACACAAGGAGCTCTCCCAACGGCAGCAACAGTTGCCAACCTGCCGCAAATGTCACAATTGGCCATGTGAAGTCCACCAGCAGCAGCAACTTGCAACAGCAGCAACAGCCACTTGCAACTGCAGCATGCCTCATGCCGCATGCAGCATGCAGACCATCGCATCGGCCACGACTGACACTTGACTGAGAGTCGGTCGATTGGGTCGGCTGTTGTTGTTGTTGTTGCTGTTGTTGTTGTTGGCTTTTGTGGCTTGTTAAATTGTTGCAAAGTTATGAGCAAAGGATTTGGCATTTACCCAGTTGGCCAGCTGACGTACGGCTACGGCTTACGGCTTAAACGCTTCAAACTTGGCCAATTCCCGGGCTCTACTCGGCTGGCTTTGGGTCACAAATGCGAAATATGCAACTGCATTTTCGACAGTTGCAGTTGCAGTTACAGTTGCCGTTGCAAGCTGCTCTCCCCCCCAACCCCTCTGTCACTCTAACTCTCTATCAGTCACTCTATACATCTCCTTATACTCTACTCGTAGAAATGGTATATTCATCATGTGCTGAAGTTTGCCTGAGAAAACATCGAAAATGTTAACTTCATTTGGTTTCGACTGAAAAAGAAATCTTTCGGACCAAGTCCATCAATCTGTTCGTCTGTCCACCTATCTATCTACAAGCTTAGCATCTCCCTTTAAGATATCCGAATTAAATTTGATACAGTTTTCTAGTCAAAATTTGTCGGTTCATTATCATTTTGTCAATTTATCCCATATTTGTAAAGCAATTGCATCGAAATTTCAAAAACATGTTAGTTTCTGTATAACCCATCGATCCGCTGCATTTCAAAAATATCGATTTAAAAATATAAAAGTTTTAACCCATTTTATAAATCAATCCATCTACTCTTCTTCTAACATACTTGACTCTACATTTATATGTTTAAAAGGTTTATCTTCGTCTTCCCAAAGATTTCATAGTCTTTACGTTGGGCGCGAAGATGGTAATCCTGAAAAGTTCAAGTCTGCAACAAATTGTTTTGGCCATCTGCTGCAGGAAAGATATAATAATGTATATTATCCCTTCTTCAAAGTTGATCAATTTGAAATTTCATAGATCGCTAGATATTTAGGAATTTAAGAACAATAGCTCTAGAAATATAGAAAATATGGGCAAAACGAACTTTGAGTTGCAGCACAGTTACATAGTATAGGGATACGATCGGAAGATCTGAAAGATATGTTGGGTACCTATTACCTTCTTCAACTTCTCTTAGTTTTAAAGGCCTATAGAACAGGACTGTCTTCCATTTGGTTGAGTTTTATGGTCCCTATTTATTAGCTCGCAGGTTCGAATCACCGCTGATACAATAAATTGAGCTTTTCTTAGATTTTTATTCACTTTTCTTGTTTCCCATAATTATATTTTCCTTCTTAACTTCCTAAAGAGTATGAAATCTTCGTTGAGCCAAAGATAATCCCCACTCAGTGGCTGCCACACCGAGGCTTGTCAATCAATGTTTGACAACTTCAGTTTTTCCACACAGAAAGCCCAACTGATTTGCCTGATCGGTTGTATGCAAATGATCGCCGATTGCACGCCAAAGGCTGATCTTTGTTGTAGAGTGTAATTATCTCGTATGTACAAATTAATTTCAAGTGGAAAGTGGCAATAATTACATTATTTGTTGTGAATAGATACATCATTATTTCTCTCAAACCTTTTCAATTATGATCATAATTATGCCTCAAAGTGCACGGGGTAAATTAATTTCATTTTCTGTTCTGTTCTGTTCTGTTGTGTTCCTTGTTTTTTTACTCGTATCATTTGGTTAATAAGAATGTTATATAATTAGAATATAATCGCGGTTACCTGCGGGCAAGTCCGGGCCTCACCCCCTCAGAGACGAGCTGGCATGCCAGTAAAGGGGGCCTCTTAAAGCCGGAGGAGCCCAATTAAATGCATGAAACCAAATGGGAAATGAGACTTGCGATTTGCGTATAATCCATGCCGGAATTTATGCAAAAAGTGCAGAATAGAAGACCAAAGCGGTCTTACATACGATATTAACATAATTGAGGCGCAGCAATTAAAACAAGATAGAGAGCTGCTGTTAAAGGTTGCACGAATGTGGGATACCCTGTGAAAAGTATTGGTTTGCTTTAGCTACATATATATAGAAATGAATATTGATTCTCATACTTATAGTTATAAGACTCATGATGCGTTCAGCGTTGCCATCCTTAGTCGTATTTGGTGCATTTTAATCCTCAACAAACTTTCTTACATAACTTTTTAGTTTATTATACAAGCTTTATCAAATTTTGGAGAACACCTCTATTATATTGAAGCTCAAAATTGAATTACATACTCAAAAGTTCAGATTTCAATTAAGCTGTTTTGCTTATTGGTGCATTGGGTGTGCCATTAAAATTTTGAGAAAAATACTGAGCTTTCCTATAATGGCTGAAATATACCTATAGATATATACTGTATATAATCTTTAACTCTTATTGAACTAATTGTTAAGCTATTTTAAACATCACTCACACTTAATCTATCATTTTGACATATCAAAACTGAAATTAATTGGGTTATAATTGAGAAACCAATAACCCTATCGGATCAGCGCCTAAAACACTATTTTCCTGTATTTCTGCTCCCTTCACTGAAGAACTTTTTTGATGCTAGGTACATGAATGTGACTCGAACGCGAACCTCTTTACGATATTATTCTTTTTTTTTACCCATGAACCCAGTGGCTCCAGCGTGACCTCAGTGAACCAGTGGATAGCGCACTGTCCCGCCAAACAAGAGGTGCAAGTTCGAGTCCCGCTTATGTTGATAGATTATGACATTCCTAGAAAAACTAGGTTGTGTGGGGGACAATTATGGCATTATGCTGTAATTAGCTAATCTCTATATCATCAAATACAAGTTGGATATATTATAAAAATCAAAATAATCAGATGTATAGTTATTAAAAATGACTGCTTACTGATAAAATAGGATACATAATCAGATCTATTTGTCGTGCCTAAAAAGTGATGGTCTTCTAGCTTTTATCATCATTGAGATCAAAGTGAGGAATCAGACCAGCAAACAGACGGACAAATAGACGGACTGACAGTCGGACAGACTGACGGTTAGACGGACAGACAGACAGATGGAGAGATAGTTAGATAGACCGACAGGCAAACAAAAGGAGGATACGGACAGACATCGGACTCTCTCCCATGTCTATCCATATGCTCTGCCACGCCTTCAGCTGACAGTTACATACCATTTGCCCCAGACCAGTATACCCTATTAGCGTTTTACTTAATGGGTTCAGTGTGCAAATAATAAGAGATAATGTGTTGAACCCAAAGAGTTCCATGTTGCAGGGCGCCTGCGACAGCGTTCCGGGAGGGGCCTCAAACATAATCCAAATCGAAAGCGGCCATTTTATGAGTAATTTTAATGGTTTTGTTGCAATGTTAAACATCTTTTAATGCTCGCACAGTGGGGAAATTATTCAAAATAAAATTAAATTAAAAATGCATTTCGGCGAACAGCAACAACAACAACACCAACAACAACAACAACAACAACAACGAGAGGCGAACAGACAACAAATGAATTGAGCCATCAACAACGGGGCAAAAAGACAACGTTGACGTCGACGTCACGCAGCACTCAGCGGACAACAACACCAACAACAACAGCAACAACAACATTAAGAAAGGGAGCTGCCCAGCAGAGAAATGGCCAAAAAAAAAAAAGCAACAAAAAAAGCTTAAAAATATACAACAAAAAACATCAAACCAGAACGTGTTGAAAGCCATGTGTGGCATGGCCAGAACCTTAAGGACAGCGGTAAACGGCAACGGGCAACTTGCAACTTGCAACGGGCAGGCCGAAGATGTTCCCGCACCTTCCGACGTTGCACAGTGGTGCGGGTATGCGATAAATGCGCAAAAAAAAGCTAGAATTTCACAAGGCAAAAGTACTTGATTAGGGGCCACGGTGGACCAGTGGATAGCGCACTGTCCTGCCAAAGAAGTGGTGTGGGGTCGAGTCCCACTCATGTCCATGGGCATCACCCTCCTAGAAAAACTAGGTTGTGGCCTAGGACTTGAATTCACCACGTAAAAAAGATCTTCAGTGAAGGAAGCGGAAAAAAAGAGAAAATAAAATTCAGGCAATGCGGTTATTACTGCCATATAATAATAAAAGTACTTGAGTATGGATTCTGTTTCATTCTCTGGTATTTTAGGATCATCGAAATCTCAAAACTTGATATGTGTATTGTGTAAATACGGACCTTCATGCCAAGTTTCAAGTCTCCAGTTCTTAAAATCTCAAAAATCAATGGGATTACATGAACTGACGGACATGGCTAAATCGACACTGCTATTGATCCTGATCAAGAATATATCTACTTTTAGGACTTAAAATATGAGTAAAATTTTGCTGATTATTTCAAAATAAACAATTATAAGAAATTAAGAAATTAAAACAAAATAGTTGCTATAAAAACCATATCGCGTCACAGCCTGAAGCACTATTTGCCTTTATTTCTGCTTCCTTCTCTGAAGAATTCTTTTTTGCGTGGGTGGATTTCAGATCCTACGGTACAACCTAGTTTTCTTAGAGAGTCATGCCTATTGACATAAGTGGGACTTGAATCCACATCTCTTGTTTGGCAGGACAGTGCGCAATCCACTGATCTACCGAGGCCCCTAAAACTAAATAACAATAGTGGCTATAACAACCCTATCGGTTCACAGCCTGAAGCAATATTTGCCTTTATTTCTGCTTCCTTGACTGAAGAACTATTTTACTTGGGTGAATTTCAAATCCTGCCTATGGAAATGAGTGGGACTCGAACACACATTTCTAGTTCGGCAGGACACTGGTCTACCGGAGCCCCTAATTCGTTATTTACAGTAAGATAAAAACAAATTCGAATTTTCTAAAAGATAGTTCTTAAAATTCACAAAATCAACTTGATTCTTCATGTCATATAGACGGATGATCAGTTCTGAGCATTTGCTTAAGAGTTTGTATGTATTAAATCATTACAAAATTTGCACATTTTCGTCCCACTGTGCCTCGCCGGCGTCGCCGTCGTCGTCGTCGTCGCCGCCGTCGCCGTCGTGCTGGATGCAATCAAGCGACCCACCCGAGTGAGTGCATTGGCGTGTCAGTTTCACGTGCAGTGGCAAAAGGTAATTCATCTTGTTATTTATTTATTTTTACTTATTTTTTTATTATATTTTTTGTTTTTCGTTTTTGGTTTTTGCCCATTTTGTATGCTTATTTATTTGGCTGACAACGGCGATGGCAATTTCCCGTTCCCCCCGCCCGGGGCACTTTCGTCTTTCACCTTTCCGGGCCTTCGGGGCTTACGGGGCCTTCGGGGCTTTCGGTTGGCGCTAATTAGATGCGAGTCGAGGCATTTTTAATGCCTTTCGAATATGTTTTAATAATGTAATAAATACATTAAAAACAATTTACAAGCAGCTGCCACACACACCCACACACACACACACACACACACACACACACACACACACACACACACACACACACACACACAGCCATTCACAGTGTGAATTCACTTTAATTTATTTATTTAAGGCAAAAACAAGATAGAGTGCTGCTGGCGAAAGTGCTCGACTGCGGGAATACCCTGTTCCCAGTCAAGGAAGGCCGTTATATTTGAAAAATACAGTTACACTATTATAATTATATGTCCATAACAACCCCATCGGGGCAAACCCTGAAGCTCTATTTTCCTCTATTTCCGCTTTCTTCACTGAAGACCTTTTTTTATGGGTGGATTTCAAGTCCTATGCCACAACGTAGTTTTTCTAGGAGGGTCATGCCTATCGACGTGATGGGACTAGAGCTCGTACCTCTTGTTTAACGGGACTGTGCGCTATTCACTGATCTACTGTTAAGGATTGTATATAATATAAACACTTATTTAATTTAGAGGGAACCAAATTAAGATGAAAAAAAAGTTGCCACTTTCTGAACAGGATCTATGGGCACCTACATACCAAATTTCATAACTCTAACATAAAATTTGTGGCACATAGATACATTTCGTCACTTTCCGGGAAAATGGAGGGGTGTATCAAAATTTTGGGAAATTCCATTCTGCAGTTTCTAATCATGACCCTATTCACCAATTTTGGGGACGATTACTTTATAAATGCCAAAGTTATGGCCAATTTATCGAAAATCGTTTTTATCGATTTTCAGGCGAAGGAGCGAAGGCATCCGAAATTTGAAACAAACTCTGCGTATGCTCTACACGGATCTTCATGCCAAGTTTGAAGTCTGTAGCTTTTGTAGTTTCCGAGATCGGCACGTTCATACAGACGCACGGAATGACGGACTATATCGACTCGGCTATTGATGCTGATCAAGAGCACATATACTTTATGGGGTCTGCCACGACTTCTTCTGCCTGTTACATACATTTGCACAGAACTTAATATACCCTTCATACCCATTTTCAATTGGGATCAGGGTATAAAGCGCTTCAGCAAAAGCAAATTTTTTACCCAAGTTTTTTTTTTGTTTTTTTTTTTGGCTGAAAAGAACTTTTCTTTATGGAAATTTTGCATATATTTTTGCCCATTTGCTCAAATGACAGACAAGTGCTGTCTGCCTCTGGGCGGGTGGCTCGACATGTCCATCGGGAGTCATCGATAGTTTGTTGAGTTGGCAAAGCTGGGCAAGTTTTCATTTCCGGACTTCTTAATTGGTTTTAACTTCAGATGGTTTTGGAAAAGAATTCGTGTACCCGATTCGGTACTCATTTCCTTAATAACGCCCTCTTCGTGTGCTGAAATTTGAGATTAAAATTTTGTAGATCAAATAACAAATGCGAAAATCTGGAAAATAAACCTTTTTTTTCCAGCTAGATTTATGCTCTCTTTAATATGCTTTGCTAAGAATAATTTGTTAGTAACAAATAGAGAAAACAATATTTTTGGCTAAAAATATTATACTTATAACTTATTATACCCCAGACGAATTTTCATTGCGAATATATGAGAATTTAAAAAAAAAAACTCGAAACTTCGACCAAATAAATCATTATCACAGTAACACTTCTCTTGGAAACAGTCTGAAAATTTTCAAAATGCCAGTTTGGAAATAGTATTTAGATTTTATTACAAAGATTTGATGAACTATATTATAGATTTCAAAACAAAAAGTGGCTATAACAACCCCTTCGGGTCACAGCCTAAAGCACTTTTTTTTCCTCTATTTCGAGCTTCCTTCACTGAATATTTTTTTACGTGGGTGGATTTCAAGTCCTACGCCACAACCTAGTTTTTCTAGGTGGGTCATGCTAAGTACATGAGTGGGACTCGAACCCAACACCTCTTGTTTCGCGGGACAGTGCGTTATCCACTGGCCCACTGAGGCCCCGAATATTATCGATTCTATAATAATACAATAATTATTAGTTTATTATAATATTAAATTTAGCAATAAGGTTCTAATGTTTTACTTATGTTAAAAAGAGTAAAAATTTTATATAAAATTTTATATAATTATAAAACTTTTAGCTAAATCCTAAATAATCTATAGTTTGAAGCTATTTATAGATTAGCATTAACAATAATAGACACAATCGTCTTTTGTCCCTATTTTCTATGACCTATAAAAACAGTAGTCCCATTTATAAAGTGGCTCACTTCAGTATCCACAAGCGTCCCGGTTCTAAAAAAAAAAGGAAAGTTATGATTATTTCATACTCTTTTCAAAGTATTCGGATATATTAACATTATATATATGAAAAGAATGGTTCGCGTTTGATTTTTTATTTTTATCCAAGCAAACCGAAGTTTATTTGTATGATAGCTGTATGATATAAAGTGATCCGATCCGTTTGAAATATGAGGGAACTGAAGATAAAACTTAAGCGTGTTTCAAATTCGAATCCAATAGTTAAAAAAAATCAAAATATTATGTTATTTTTGCTACTTATTTATTATAATAAAAAAGTTATACCTTTTGAGATGTATGAAGATCCCATCTACGCAGTCGGTAGGACTTGAACCTACGCTCCCAGAGGGAATCTGATTTCTAGTCAGACGCCTTAACCGCTCGGCCACGACTGCCTTGAAAGCTCATCCAATACTCATCAAATTTTAAGCTTCTAGATAATACTTTAATAATATATGTAGTTCGAAGTTATTTATAGATAAGAATTATTTATTTAAAATACAATCGAATTTTTTCTCCATTTTCTATGATCTATGAAAACAATAGTCCAATTTATGAAGTGTCTTACCTTGGTAGCCAGAAGCTTACTTGAAAACTCAAAAAAGAAAGGAATATTTCTTTATAAAGACAAAAAGAATTTTAAGCAATGCATTTTTTAATTTATATCACTGTCAGTAGAAGCTTACAATAGTAGTTATGTGTGGCAGCTGTATGTTATAGTGATCCGAACCCTTTGAAATTTGCGGGAACTAGGGATAGTTATAAAACTTAAGTGTGTGTCAAATTTGAATCCAATAGCTTAAAAAAAGAACTATCTATCTAAAAAAAACCAAATCGGAAGTGGATCTCTCCGAAACGCAGTCGGTAGGACTTGAACCTACGCTCCCAGAGGGAATCTGATTTCTAGTCAGACGCCTTAACCGCTCGGCCACGACTGCTGCTAATGACAGTCGATCAATGGATGGTTACCAAAGCACCCCAACCGGGAATCGGTTATAACCGCTAAAGATTTTGATCTATTGATAAATAAATAAAGCAATTAACAGCTGAGTTTTTGATATGTTCGCATGCAAATTGAAGTGAATTTTCCGTTGAAAAGAGAAGGCCAATCAATTATATTGCCACGCACTTGGCTTTGATCATTTGCCATTTATATATATATAAATATATATACACACACACACCCAAGACTGGCTGCTGACAATGCGTTGCTGCCACAAGCAAAGCCCCCTGCCTGCCCCCATTCATGCAACACCAGTAGATCGAAACCCGACCATTCTTTTATGGTCTCTGATCGATATCAAAATCGACTGCAGCTTCCAATCGAAATCGCGTCGCGGAACAACAACAGCAACAACAACAACAACGACAACAACAGCAACAACAACAACAACAACAACAACGAAAGAGCTTTTAATGTGCACCTTTTGTTCTGTGGCAATTGCAAATGTAACTGTTGTGGCAGAGAGAGAGAGAGGGAGTGTGCGCGGTGGCAAAGGGTTTGTGGCACTGTTGGCCGTGGCTGGGGCCGGGTGGGGCAGGGACAGGGGGGCAAACGCGACTACTGCCTGCCGAAATGTCAAATGCCAGGCCATATTTCTTAAACGCCAAATACTTTTTGACATAATAGTCCAATTACCTTATCGCGCCATCTGAGATGCGGTCGCCGCTGCAGCACGTAGTTGTTAGTTGTTGTTGTTGCTGCTGTTGCACGTTGCACGTTGCTGCTGCTGCTGCCAGTCGTTGTTGTCGCTGCCGCCGCCACCATTGATGATGCTGCTGCTGCTGCCGTTGCCGTTGCGATTATTTATGGCGATCAATGTGAGCCCCAGTAGCAGAAATTCCATTTAAATTGCGTACAACAACAACAGCAACAACAACACAAACAACAACAACAACACAAACAACAACAGCAACAACAACCAGAGCAACAATTGTTTTTATGCGACGGCGTTGGCGGCACTGACGGCGGTGCCTCTGAAGCGGCATCAACAACAACAACCAGCAGAAGCAATGTCTGTGCAACACAGCAGCTACAACACGTGTCAGTGTGCAAGCTGTTGGCGGTTTTAAAGCTAAATTTGATAGTAACTACAGTTGAATGGTTATCAACCTTTTTAACAATATTCCTAATTGTTTATAAGCTCGGCCCAAAGCTCCTCATCTATATATAAAATCTTATGGAAGGAAGAAACTAGGTTGTAACGCTTCAGGCTGTGGCCCGATTGGGTTGATATGGCCATATAATAAATAATATAATATCTACCCAGCTATCACAATTCTGGACACCAATCGATGTAAAGATAATTCTACCCGATTTTTAGAAGCTTTTCAGATCTTTTTTATCTCAATTATGAGCTTATGATATCCAGGTATGCCACGGCATAAGAGTATATCAATTTTTGTGATTTTTGTGTGAAACAACAGCTGATTTTTGAATACATTAGTAAACAATAAATTGAGATATACTTCATGATGCTTGGGAGATAATTCATGATGCTAGATTCAATCCTACACGATACACAATTCAAAAACACGAAGCAAATGACATTAAAAAACAAGATATTTCCCCCAAAGGGAAACTTTTTAATGGATATTTTTAATTTCTTTATCTATTTTTCGCCATATAGTTTGGAATTTTTGATTCACGCCGAAAATTGTGAAAAATAATCTTACGAAAATATTCCTGGCTTTATTCATTCTAAAAATAGCAATTTGGTTAGAATGAACCCAACATTTATCTAAACGTAATACACAGCAATCTACATATGTGTTTGGGGAATATCTAATATATTATTTGTGGAATGTTTTCCAAATTTCCAGTAATTTGAATTTTGATTTTGTTAATATTTTTTTCCATTTTTATAGTATTTGAAGGAATCTTATACTCTTTTTGAAACAAGTAAGAGTTGAGCGAGCATTAATCAATGGGTTTAACAATTTTCAATTGGGTTCAGGGTATAATAACTATTAAAGTCCTTTTGATCAAACGTTAGTAATGCATTGAAGGAAGGGACGTCGACCCATAAAGCTAAACTCCAGAATGGTCAAAAGGATAGGAGAAAATCAGGCCCTCAAGCGTCCCTCCGTCTATCTCTCCGTCTGTCCCCTAGTCTATCCCTCCGTCAATTCTTCAATCTGTATGTAAGCTAGTCCCTCAGTTTTAGAGCTATGCTTTCGGAGCCGATGCTTTGGATCACTATATCATATGCTCTCATACAACACAAAGCCTGTTTTGTTGATTTTATAGATTAGTTTATTTGGGGAAAATTTCGTTTATTAACTTTATTAGCTTTATTTATTTGTATTATAAGAATATTACATATTTGTAGGGTAGTTTATAAGCTAATTACTTTTATTTATAATTATTTCGAACTTAAATAAAAAAAAGTTGGCCTTTTTATATATTGTAATAGCTGTTCGATTCCAAGAAAAAACTTCAACTTTATGCCAATTTATATCAAAAAGCTAACGACTTATATAGAATTCACGCAAGATCTTTCATGTAGTAATAATTTCCAAATTTTTGATCAAGACAAAATATGTTTCCATCTGATATAGGGTTGGGAATTATAACATTTTATTTGATCTGTTTTAAGCCAAATCACAACCAGTCAACTTCGGCCTGAAAAATAGCTATAATTTGAAAATTATGTTGTAGTAATTTCCAAATTTTTGATCAAGACAAAATATGTTTCGATTTGATAAAGACTTAGGGAATTATAACACTTTAATTGATCCGATTCAAGCTAAATCACGTATTTTAACTAATCAGTCAACTTCTGCCTAAAAAAAGCTATAATTTGAGACTTGGCTTGTTTTTTTGTATGGCTATAAACTGCTTGAAAATTTAGCTTTTTTTTCGACGCGCTTGAATTTGTTGCGCAACTTTGTTAGTAACTGGCGGAAAAACACCTTCAAAAGCCTATGAACAACATCTGTTAAGGCAGGACAATCGATTTGGCTTAAAGTGTTGGTTGGACACACACACACACACACACACACACACACACACACTGGAACACACACACACACATAGACACTTATTGGTAAGTTGTAAATGAGTCTCGAGGGCCTCTCTGGGGCTGCCCGCGCCCGTAATATGTCTTGTTGCTTGTTTGACAGTTGTTGTTGTTGTTGTTGTTGTTGCTGTTGCATCAGTTGTTTTTTGTTGTTATTGTTGTTATTGCTATGACTGAGCAGAACAATCGTAGTTATATTTTTAAACGCAACTACGCGCTGCTCTGAGCGATATTGATCTTATTTCAATATGCCAACCCAACTGACTTCGACTTCGATTCGGACTTGGACTTGGACTTGCCTCGGAGTTGCACTTGGATTCGAGTTGCAAGTTCGTTTCGTTTCGTTTGCCACTGAAGACTGCAACCTGGCTTTTAATTTGCTGCTGCTGCTGCGGCTGCGGCTGCTGCAGTTGCAATTTCCTTGTGGCAGGCACTTGAGCAGTTGCCGCAGTCGCACCTATCTATGCCGCCCAGCCGCAGCCTCAAAGTCGGCTTTTGGCCATTGATCTTTTTGTCTTTTCAGCCTTTTTTTTTTTAGCTTTATTTTGCCGTTGTCAACGTGGGCGAGAAAAGCGGCTAAAATCAGCCCTGGGGGGAGGCCGGGCCTTACTTTGATTTAGTAAGCCGTAATTACAGCTAAAATGTGACCAATTTCCAGTTAGAGGAAGACACTTGATTAGAAACCAGAACGATTAAGCATCGAGTGACAAGTGTTTTGGGTTGGGCTACAGGAGGGGGGCATGTGGCATGTAGCAGGTAGCAACGATGTGTGCCACATTTGGGTTTGCTCAGTGATCAACTTGATTGAGTCTTAAGGAGTTTCCTCAGTTTCAAGGTAATAACTAATTTATAAGATTAAATATTTCATTAAGAAGATTTGTGAAATCGTTTTTAAATCTGCCAACTTTCATAAAAATGAAGATGCTTTAATTTTGCATAACTTCCAACCGATTCAGTCGAACTCAAAATATCAAATATCTCATTTTTTTTTTCAAAAACAAAAACAAACAAAATTAAAATCTTTGAGAATTTGTTGAACCAGAAAAACTCTTAGTTTAAGTACAAAATACTATCATATTGAAGGATTGTTTTATTTCAGTACAAGATAAAAAACATTGTCATTATGGAATCTGCCAAAATAGAATAAGTTCTTTTCGTAGTTCGGGGCCTCAGTGGGCCAGTGGATAGCGCACTGTCCCGCGAAACAAGAGGTGTTGGGTTCGAGTCCCACTCATGT
>JBANCY010000465.1:0-31965 GCA_037040045.1 Phorticella flavipennis | reverse complement strand
TATATATATATATATATATATATATATATATATAGTATATATATATATTTAGTTTTTATTGTAATTCCGTGTCTGTGTGTGTAATTCAGTAATTAATGTATAAAACAACAACAACAAAAACAAAAACAATAAAAAATTAACAAAAAAATTGAAAAAAATACAAATAAACAAATAAAACACTGAACATAAAAAAATCATAATGAAAAACTAGCGAAATAAATAAAGTGAAAAAATTTGAAAAAAAACACACAATTTGAATTTTTATTAAAAAACTCTGATCCGATCCGATCGATTAGTATTATATAGCCATAACAATACTATTGGGTCACAGTCTGAAGCACTTTTTTTCTTTTATTTCTAACTTCCTTCAATAAAGATCTTTTTTTACGTATGTGTGTTTCAAATCCTACGCCACAACCTAGTTTTTCTAGGAAGGTCATGCCTATATGAGCGGGACTGGAACCCACACCTCCCTGTTTGTCGGCACAGTGTGCTATCCACTGGTCCACTGAGGCCCCCCAAAACTGATCTATATATAAACGAAATCTGAACTTTTTAGTATGCAAAATCGAACTGAATATTTTACCTAGTTTGAAAATCGACTTAGTTGAGGGTTCCTTCAGAGAGACATGTCTTCACAGAACTCAACTTTTTTCCTGTACCCAAACGTCATTGAATTTTCGAACTCTCGAGGGCAGCACTATATCTTGTTGTGACTGCCACACATAATATATGTACATGAAAGAATGATAATTTGGTAAATGATGGGATTGTATCAAAATTTTGAGGATAATAATTCGGCAATTTGCACTTTGGAGCCCACATAGCAATTTTGCAGGCATTAGCTATAGGTTTATATCGTTTATTGGATAAACTGGCAAATAGATTTAATCTGCGTATGCCAAAACTGCACCGAATTTCAAGTAAAATTTTCATATAGCGCCAAATTTCAAATTCTCATAACTTGGTCAAAACTGATCCGATTTTGGATTCCATATCATTCCTTATGCCAATTTCATTCATTTTGTGAAAAAAAATTTGTTTCGAAATAATTTGGATTTTGAGGTAAGGGTCCCCCCTTTGTTTTGAAAAAATTTTTAAAAATAAAAACTCAAAATTTAACGTTTTTCCCATTTCAGGCATCAAAATTATCATAAAAAACTATTATAAAACTTCGCCAGTTGAGTTCAATTTTTCACCCAAAAATCGGCCGGAAATCGAGTAAAATTTGAACATGTAAAGTGAAGTTTTCATATAAGGGCAAGTTTTCAAATTCTCATAACTTGTTCAAAACTTAACCGATTTTGGATTGTTATACCATTTTTTTCATGGTTTTTGATTCCATATCATTCCTTATGCCAATTTCATTCATTTTGTGAAAAAAAATTTTTTTCGAAATAATTTGGATTTTGAGGTAAGGGTCCCCCCTTTGTTTTGAAAAAATTTTAAATAATAAAAACTAAAAATTTTAACGTTTTTCCATTTCTGTGATCAAAATTAGCATAGAAAACTATTCGAAAACGTCGGGAAATGAGTTTCATTTTTCACCCAAATTTTGGTCGGAATTCAAGTAAAACTTCAACATGTAAAGTGAACATTTTGGTATAGGGGCAAATTTCAAATTCGCATAACTTGGTCAAAACTGAACCGATTTTGGATTGTTACACCATTTTGTTCATGGTTTTTGATTCAATTTCAATCCAAATACAAATTTTATTAATTTCCTGAAAAAAATTTTTTTTTCGAAATTTTTCGGATTTTGAGGTAAGGGTCCCCCCTTTGTTTTGAAAAAAAAATTTAAAATTTAAAACTCAATATTTTTAGTTTTTTCAATTTCTGTGATCAAAATTAGCAGAGAAAACTGTTCTAAAACTTCGGGAAATGGTTTTCATTTTTCACCCAAAAATCGGCCTGAAATCGAGTAAAATTTGAACATGTAAAGTGAAGTTTTCATATGGGGGCAAATTTCAAATTCTCATAACTTGGTCAAAACTGAACCGATTTTGGATTGTTATACCATTTTTTCAATGATTTTAGATTCAATATCATTCCTCATTACAATTTTATTCGTTTTGTAAAAAACAATTTTTTGGATTTTGAGGTAAGGGTCCCCCCTTTGTTTTCAAAATTTTTTGAAAAATAAAAACTCAATATTTTTAGTTTTTTCCATTTCTGTGATCAAAATTAGCATAGAAAACTATTAGAAAACATCGGGAAATGAGTTTCATTTTTCACCGAAAAATCGGTCTGAAATCGAGCAAAATTTTAATATGTAATCTGGAATTTATCGTTTGGGGTATATTTCAATCTATCATAACTTAACCAAAACTGACCCGATTTTGGATTGTTATACCATTTTGTGCATAATTTTGGTTCCGATACGAAACCATTGAGCATAAATAAGAAAATTATCGCATTTTTTTCATATTCAATATTTATTATAGATTTGTTTTTCATAAGCTTTATATATAGTATACATAAGTACAGCATAATATAATAGTTATCATGTTAAGACGAAAAAAAAACGTATTTAATTATTAAGGATAATTATTAGAAACTAACGGTGATACAAATAAATGTTTTTTTCCAATGATTCTTTCGTAGCATTTTAATGAAAATCTTTCAAAATGTTTTTTTCGAAAAAAAAAAAAATAAAATAAAAAATTTGCAATTTTTTTCTTTTTTCAAATTTCTGGGTCGAGTTATATGTGTATGTATGGGTATATTTATATATATATATGTATTATATTATTTTTAACGAATATGAATAATGTTTTTAAGGTTAGGACAATAAAATTAAATTAATTTTTCGAATGATTTGTTCATTGTTTTTAAAGCTAGTTTTGAGAGTGAAGAACTTAAAGCTAAACATGAGGGGGGCATGGGGGTGTTATGAGGGGGGTAGGTTGGTAGGCGGCGCGGGGCGTGGCGAAAAGGGGGGCGGTAGGCGCAGCAACCGTTAGAAGTTTACTAAACTTAAGTTTTTTCAGTTAATATTTTTAATAGTTTTTCGTTTTTTGTTTTGTTTTTAGTTACCAACACCAAGCGATTGCACAATTAACCCGTTGATGCTTATGGAACTAGGCAAAAAAAAAATTAAAAAAAAATATATATATATAAACTGTGTGTGTGTGTCTGTGTGTTATATATATAAAAGTTATAAACTAACCGATTTCGCAAAGATCGGTGGATCACTTAAGACTCTAACTAAATCATGATACATTGTGGTTTTTTTGCTTTTTATTCTTCAGCGTTTTTTTTTTGTTTTCAAAATTCAAAATGCTGTTCACAAACAAAGTTCGGGGGGCGCGCGGGGTGTTTTAAAACTAAGTTTTTGTGCTTAAAAAACTAAACTTAAATTGTTTAAACTTTTAAATTGTTTTTTGTTTTGTTTTTTTTTCAGTACAAATTGGTGGTTGTTGTTGTAGTTAACCCCAGCATGGCCAGGCCAAATGCGTAGCCATTCTGGGGTTAAACATAAATTATAAATTATAAACATAAAATAATTAAATGCAAATGTTGTGTAAATATGCTAAATGCTAAATTTTTGCCTTTTTTACACGTTTGACTTCATTTATGAACAGCTTTTTGCATTAATTTATAATTCAATTAAATAATTAATTTAAATTTGTGCATATAATATATTAATTAATTAAGCAATAAATTGTTATATAATTCATTACATAAATTGTTTACTTTCTTCCAAGTTGAATGCTTTCTTCTTACTCTCTTCATACGTTTTTATGCCTCTTGTTTTATCATATTATAAACTAATTAATTAAATCTTAATTTTACATAAATTATTTAAGTTTTTTTTTTGTGTTTTTGTGTAAATAAATGCACAATTTGCAGCATAAAAAAAAATTAAATCAAATTCACTTTTTCTTCTTGTTTCAATTGCTTTCAGCAAGGGGCGTTTTGCGCTTAAACATTAATTATTAATTAATTCATAGTTAATAAATTAAAACTACATTTCATTTATAATAATTATAAAAAAAAAACTTTTGACTAAAATTATAAAAAACTGATT
Organism: Phorticella flavipennis; assembly: GCA_037040045.1. Lineage (NCBI taxonomy): Eukaryota > Metazoa > Arthropoda > Insecta > Diptera > Drosophilidae > Phorticella > Phorticella flavipennis. The sequence continues at coordinate 27,935 of JBANCY010000465.1, read as the reverse complement.
TCATTTTCCATTTTGAAGCTGAACAAAGAAATGTTTTCCTTAACTCCGTTTTCTGGTTTTTTGTGTTTGCACAGCAAAACTGATTAATGTGCTTAAGACTATTGGATTAATCTAGCTACTGGATTAATCTAAACTATGTTTAATATAAAAATATACAAAGCAATAATCTCTCCATATTTTGCGTGCGGCAGTTTTCATAAAACACATGTTTCGTACGATTTTGAACAGATTTGTTTTAAAATTTACAAGGATTAAATGATACGATTTCTAGGCTGGGTTTCTCTTCTATTTCTTCAGTTAGTTTAGTTTAAAACTAATCTTGAACTTAAGTGGTAAACTTAGTGGATTAATCTAGTTGTGCACCGGCATGGGCAGCTGGCCAAGCAGATTGTTGGCGAACTGCGAATTGGTGAACTTGAAGTGACGTTTGTCGTAGAACTTCAGCAGCGCCGGGGAGAACGGATGATTGTCCTTTAGATGCAGATAATGCACCTCCGGTTCGCATGTGGTGTGACCGCACTCCTCGCAGACGTACATCTAGGGGAAGGGAAACGGAAAGAGTAAGATTAGTTAGGTTTCTTTTTAGGCTAGGGTTCCCAACCTACCTTAGCACGTCGCTCCTTATAGGCATACTGATGCTGCACACTGTGCACCTTCTGGCAATGCGACTCCAGGGAGCAGCGTTGCGTGAAGCTCTTCTCGCACAGGTTGCACTTGTAGGGCCGCACGCCGGTGTGGGTGCGGGTGTGCCGCTTCAGATCGAACGTGTCGTTGAATCCCTTGCCACAGAACGTGCACAGATACCGCTTGATGTCCGAGTGGCACTTCATGTGGCGATTGAGCAGACGTTGCAACGAGAAGGTCTTCATGCAGACGCGGCAGACGAACTTGTTGTTAGCATCGCCATCGTTGCTGCCACACATGGTATCGCCTTGGTTGCTGCTGTTGCTGCTGACACTGCTGCTGCTGTTGTTGTTGCTCATGTTGCGGTTGTTGTTGCCGCCGCCGCCGTGTTGACTGAGTGCCGCATGATGCAGCACAGCAGCCTGTTGCAGGGATTGTTGTTGCTGCTGCTGCTGCTGATGTTGCTGCTGCTGTTGGGGCGAATGTTGCTGCTGCTGCTGGTGCGGCGAGTGTTGCTGCTGTGCGTGTTGCTGCTGCGCATGTTGTTGCTGTTGCTGCTGCTGCGCATGCTGCGGCTTGAGATCATCGATGCAATCCATGTTGCGTATGCGATGGTGATGGTGTCCCCCATGGGCATTCTCCACCGCCAACGGGTTCTTAATGCCATGTCCGCCGTTTACGAACTCGAGTTGGAGATTCGGTGGCAGACCCAACTAGAAGAGGAAGAGGGCAAAGGTTAGTCAAGGAGTTACTGGAGATGGGGGGAGAGACATGGAAGACACAAAGGATAAAGAAAAATACAACAAAACAGACACAGAGAACGAGACAAACACAAAACACAAAGAGACAAAGACAAAGCACAAGACGATGAGATGAAGACGGAGACAAAGACGAAGACGAGGAGCACAGTTTCAGAGGAGGGAAAGATGTAGAGCTGTTAAACCACTCCAAGAATCTATGGATGGTTTAACAACTCTATAGGGGGGACGGAACATAGTGTGAGATTTTCATGAAATAGGGGAAACTTAGTTCTGTAGTATTCGTATTTCTTAAGATATTAGCTTGAGATTTGAGGAAGTTCTCTTAAAGAAACTTTCGGGACCAATTTTTCTTGGAAAACTTTTGGATCCATCAGGATTTGAACCGGAGATTCTATGACTATTGATTGATTGTATATAACAAATGCAAAAAACATGAAAGAATTAGCTAATTGGGCTAATTTTCAGAATGCCACGTTATATGGCAGCTATATGATATTGAAGCCCGATCCTTATGAAATTTGGTGGATCTGTAGATAATGACGAATCTTGGAAGTATATGCACTTTCAGTTCAATACGTTAGAAAACATGGGAAATATGGGAAAATTCAATTTTTGCTTAAACGGCAGCTTTATGATAAGTCGTTCGTTCCGACAAAAGAGCTGACGCATAACAAAAAGAGAAGGCTATCTGACAAGTTTGATAAGGATAGCTCCAAACTGAGGGACTTATTTTCATAGATATAGACGGACGTGGCTCAATCGATTTCTTCTGTACTCTTGATCATTTTGAAAGCAACTTTTGGGGTTCTCCGAAGTTTCCTTCAATTTCGGACAAAGTAAATACAAATTTTCAGTATATTTTGTGCTGGTTTTCGTAATATTGGAACATTTCTACAAGAGCTACCAAAAATAATGTTTTATTTTCCAATAAAATCCCCCTAATTTTGGAAAATCTCACACTGTGCGTGGTAGGTTAGGGTATGGAAGGTTTCACTAAAGGCTACGACAGTTTCAGGAGGGAGCGCAAACGGTAGAGCTGTTAAACCAATCTTACTAGGATCAATAGTTTAACAACTCTATATGGTGGTACCGGGGTTAGGGTTAGGGTATGGAAAGGGTATCACTAAAGGCTACGACTGGTTCTTTGGGGATTCCCCCTTACCCGACGCTGCAAGACTTTGCTCTCGTGGAGCACTGACACGGTCTGGGAGGGCGGCAGGAGGCCAGCAGCTGTGGCTGCCGCCGCCGTGGCCAGCTTGCGCAAGGAGGTCTGTTGCACCTTGGGGGTTTGCTGCTTCGACGTGGTGGACACAAAGGTAATGACATCCGAGCCACGGGCAGCGGCTCTAGAGCGACGCTTGCCCAACTGGCTGATGACGCTGGCACCGACGCTGTTACTGTTAGCAACAACACTAGTGTTACTGTTAACCAGGCTGTTACTTGTGCTGTTACTGGTAATGTTATGTGTGGTTATGCTTATAATGGGACTGAGGTGCGTCGTGTTGCCACCTTCGCTGCCATCGCTGGAAGTGCTCGGGCTGCTGCTGCTTAGCAGGCAGTAGTTGCTCAGGGGCTGAATGTCGAGCACTTGGGGCTCGGTGCACTTGGTGGAGCTGCTGCTGCTGCTGGTGGTGCTGTTGATGGGCTTTAATATCTGTATGGGACTTACGCTTTGGATCAACGGCTTTGTGTCGAGCAATGCGGCAGCCGCCACAGCCGAGGTGTTGGCATCCAATAGATTGGAGCTGCTGCTGCTGCTGCTGGACATGGGACGTAGTGCAGCAACGGCTGCTGCTGCTGCTGCCGCCGCTGCGGCTGCTGTTGTTGGCGACGGCAACGACAAGTTGCTGTTGTCGTTGTGTTGCAAATGATGTTGCTGCTGCTGTGGCAGATGATGATGATGATGATGTTGGTGCTGCTGCTGTTGTTGCTGTTGATGAGCAACATGTTGCTGCTGTTGTGCATGCTGATGCGCAGCATGTTGCTGTTGCTGTTGGAAATGATGCTGTTGCTGCTGTGTATGATGTTGCTGCTGTGCATAGATATTATGTTGCTGATAGGCATTGTGCTGCTGCTGTTGATGTTGCTGGTGTTGCTGCTGCAGCAACTGTTGCTGCTGTGCCATGAGGCCAGACTGTTGCTGCTGCTGTTGCTGGTGATAGCCATTGTTGCCATTGCCATGTTGCAGCTGCAACAGGTTGCGCGTGGCATGTTGGTACGACGGCGGCGGTTGTTGCTGTTGTTGCAAGTGCTGTTGTTGCTGTGCATTGTCTACGTGTTGCTGCAAATGCTGCTGCCCGGCGTAGACATTGTTGCCGCCGCCATGCTGCGAGCGTGTCATATTGTTGGTCAGATGCGTCAGCAGATTCTCGTGCAGCACGTCCAGCTGGCTGGCGTGCGGCGTCACCGAGACCGCATCCGAGTCGGGCGTCAGCGACGGCGTCGATACCAACTCGAAGTCCTGACGATGATGCGGACTATTCGTGGATGCATCGTCATCGTCATCGACGCAGCTGCGCTGCAGGAATGAACTGAGATCCACCGCATCCGAGAGCTGCTCCAGCAGATGATCCGTCTGCGAGCTGAGCATCAAAGTCGCCGTAAACTGCAGAGGATCAACGACGGCGCCCCCATTGCCGCACTGTACCCCACCGCCCGCCGCATTCAGGTCGGACATTATAGCATCCTCATAGGCGCTGGCATTGAAGCCATTCGTTCCATTGCCCCCCACCGCGGAACCGGGGCCACCGTTGCCGTTATTGCCGGCACCGTTCATCGTTGCTTGTATAATGGTTTGTGCGAAGCTCCCTATATCGATCTTGGCCTCGTCATACTCAATATCCGGTTCGTCCTTGAGTATTATGCCGTAGGCTGAGGGATTGCCGCCGTAGAATGGATGTGCCAAGGGTGTTGGGGGCGTGGTTGTGTGTAAATTATGAAATTTGGAATTGGAATTGATATCGTTATAATTAGCATTGCCCAGACCATTGGCAAAATTCAATATATTATTACCATCGAGTCCAACAGCTCCAGCAGCTCCTCCTCCACCAACTCCGCCGCTAGCAGATCCGCCTCCTCCTCCTCCGCCTACACCGCCTCCTCCGGCGCTATTGTTGTTGCAATTGTTGTTGTTGTTGTAATGCTGCTGCCCAGCACCGGACATAATGTAGGCAGCCGCCGCTGCGTTTTGGATTAGAAAATTCGAATTGCCGTTTAACAACTGCAGATTGCCCGTGGGCGTGGTCGCCTGTCCGTCGGCGGTCTGGCCGCTCTTTAGGCTCTCGTAGAATGGCGGCAAAGCTCCAGTTGGCGGTGAATTTGGTCCGTAATTGCCGCGACCATCACGGCCGCCGCCCATGCCACCACCACCGCCGGCACCACCACTGCCGAAGCTGCCGCTGCCGCTGCCACCGGCACTACCGGGCGTACCAGCGCTGCCGCCGCTACTGCCACCACCACCGTTGCTCTGGCTACCGCTTCCGCCGCCGCTTCCACCGCCGAAACCCGTATTACTGCTCTGAAAACCCTGGCCGGAACTGCTGCTGCTGCGTCCGTGACCCGCGGCCGCGGCCAAAATACCGGGCAAACTGCGCACCAGACGCGGATTCAGCTGCAGCACACGCGCTGCCAGATATCTGCTGCGTCGCCGTGCCTCACGCAGGCGCCGATCGCGTTGCAAACGTCGTGCGTTTAGCTCCTCGTCGCTGTCGTAGCTGGCGCTGCGTCGACGCGGCACGTGATAATCAATGGGTTCCTGCTGCTCGGGGCCCAACTGCTGCTCCAGATCCAACTTACGTTGATATAACAATTCACGTTCGCGTTCCTGATCGGGCGCCGGAGTGGCTGTGGCTGTTGTGGACGACGACGACGACGCCGCCGAAGTGGGCGTTGCTTGCGGCGCACGTTGGATGACGCTGCAGCGTACGGCGGGTATGCGCGGTGGCGGCGGACTGGGACGCTCTGCGGCCGTCGGCGGTGTGCTGCGCACACGCAGCGACAGGGGCTGCTCGATGGGCACTAGCGGTTTCTCGTCAACAATTAGCTTGCAAGCGGCTGACTCGGAGTCATCACTGTCGCTGTCGCTGTCACCACTGCTGGTGGTGGTGCTGCTGCTGCAGCTGGCGTTGCGGTTGACGTCGACGTTAACGTCGAGCGGATAAACCTTGCGCTGCGCCTGCGTTAAGACCGAGCGCGGTTTGGGTGCGACGTCAACGACGTCAGCAGCGACGTCAACGGCGACTGCGGCTGCGTCTGCTGTGGCAGGAGCTGGTGTTGCCACCAGTTGCTCCTCCTCGGCCTCAGTCGGCACTGCGGGCAGAGCTAGAGACGCAGAAGCCGACTGCGACTGCGGCTGCTTTGGGCTTTCTTTTGGTATGCTGCTTGTTGTTGTTGTTGTTGGATTTGCCTGCTCCTTGCAGTCTTTCGTTGTTGTGGCTGTTGTTGTAGTTGTTGCTGTTGCGGGACTGGAGGAGGGATTGCTAGGGGAGTGTGCTGCTGCTGCTGGCGCTGTGGAGCCGCTGCTGCTGCCGCTGCTTAAACGCTGCAACAGTTCTGCCGGCGTTAAACTGCCGTTATTTTCTGAAATTGCAAAATTTTGAAAAAATGACATTAGTTTTCGGATTTAACACAAAACGGAAGAGGCACAAATTATGACGTAATTTCGGGACTTTTTTGGGACGTTACAACATGCATTTTACATTCTCTTTTACGCTCAATTTCTATCAAAAATATCCGTAATTTTTGCGGGTTTTGGCAAAAAATCGCAGCGTCTAAAAAAAAATGAACCGTTGCGAATCGAGGAAATAACCGAAAAAATTAACCGTGTTCGCACGTCAACGACTTTGATCTAACTGTAAGCGGGATCTTCTTCCCAAACGCCTTGTAGGCTCACGCACGCACACACGCGCACGCCCTCCTCACACCGACACGCACACGGACGGGCGAAAAACACATAACCGATTCCCCATTTGCCTATCCACCGATCGGGTGTGTGTGTGCGTGAGGCGGGATTATGTCTTTCTAGAATTTGATACACTAACTAAATTTAGGCACATTGTTTAGTGATTAAACTAGTCTTTATAACCATATAATATGGATATATTATATATATGAAAACTTTTGTTAAAATCTTGAAATTTAGATATATATATATATTATATATATTCTAGCTGTTTTTTTCATATATGCTTATAGCATTATTATTAAAATTTTAAAAAACTTTGTAAGTTCATAACTAAATCATGTAAATATAGAAAATGTTGTTGAAATCTTGAAAATTCTATATTATTATTATTATATGGCCATAACAACCGTATCGGATCACAGCTTGAAGCACTATTTGTCTTTATTTCTGCTTTCTTCACTATATAACTTTTTTTACATGGTTAGAAATCAAATTCTACGCCACAACCTACTTTTTCTAGGAGGGCCCTGCCTAATGACATAAGCGGGACTCGAACCTACACCTCTTGTTTTGCGGACAGTGCGCCCGTGATGATATTGATATGATATTCCAGATATATATAACACATCGTATATTATTTGAGATTAGCAAAATCTGAAAACAAAAGAAAACTAGGAACGGAGAGACGGATATGGCTCAATCGATTTCTTTTGTCTTCCCGACCATTCTGATTGTAGCTTTTGGGGATCTACGACGTTTCCTTTAACGCTATCCACTGGTTCATCGAGACCCCCATAAGCTAAGATGATAAATTACTCCGGAGCTTAGTATGGAGCTTGGAGACCGATTAAAGTCGTGGTATGACCTTAACCAGCCTTAATCATACCTATAAGCAACTTTTTGGAGACCCTCTGAAGGCAAAGTACAGTCGAATCGAATAATTCCATTGCCCTTTTTTTCGATTTAGACAAGTTTTTGAGGTAACGAGATTTCTATTTAGAGAGGCTCAGTTCAGGCGACCAGAAATTTATTCATAATATCGCAATTTTGGATGAAGCGGGGAACAAATTATAGGGATTCGACTGCATAAAAATAGATTTTTTAGCTATTTTTGTGGGTCTAAATTATTATTAAAATTTGCAAGTTTTTTTTATTAATAAAACCAGTGCATAAGTTCATAACTATATAATATACATGTGAAGTCTTCTTAAAATCTATATTTTTTTCGAAATATTTCATATTTTACTCATTTTTTTCCATAAAAATTTCCTTCTCTAAGCACACTGCAGATGCACTTGCCACTGGTGAGTGTATTGCGCTAGTCGCCATTGCCCACTCTTCTTTCGGTCTGCTCTTTGCTTGCCGAAACGCAACTAACTGTAATTGGCGAGCGTTGCCACTGCGTGGCGCCTTTTGCAGTTTTTGCTGTTGTTGCCCAACGGTCAGAATTTTAATTGCGCAGTTAGCAAATTTGCAAATTTCGAAATGTAACGGCTAAAATGAGCGTTTTACTTGTCAAAAATTGAGCAAAAAAAGTTAATTAATTGAAATTAATTAAATTGTAATTGATTAATAACAATTGGCAATGGAAATGGCAAGTGCAAGTGCCAAGCAGCTGCCAATTGCAGTTTTAGCCGTGACGTTGACGTCGCCGTCGCCGTCGCCGTTGACGTTGGCGCAGCGCAGCGACAAAACGGGCAAAGACAAGGTTACTTTAAAGCCAAGAACAACAACGGCAAAAACTTGTCTTGGCTGTAAATCAAATCAAATCAAGTGCAGTAAATAACAACAACAACAGCAATAATAATAACAACAACAATAACACAAGACAGCCCGTTTACCAATTGCAATTGCAATCAAGCTAACGCCGACGTTGACGTTGACGCTTACGTCGCTGCCGACGCTAGCGGCCGCCATAAGCAGCTCGCCGCGCGCAGATTGATATATATATATATATATGAGTTGTGTCTATGTGTGTGTGTGTGTGTGTGTTTGTGTGTGTGTGTGTGTGTGGATCAAGATCAAGGCTTTTTGCCATAGCTGTGTGTGTGTGTGTGTGTGTGTGTGTTGGCTTTGCTGTAAATGCAGCGGCATTTGTCAATGAACGCGTTGGCGTTATTGTTGTTTTTGTTGTAGCTGTCAGCCCTTCGTAAATACATATATATATATATATATATACTTGTACATATATAGATATATATATGCACATAGCTTGCATGCACAATGCAACTATGTTAACATGTGTGTGTGTGTTTGTGTGCAAATTCAAATGTTTAACAGTTGCGGTTAACAGCGCTGCTTGACATTACCGATGCAGCTTACAAGAGATGCGCAACATGAACAAAACTTTGCTACTAATAACTAGCTAACTAATTATAACTAACAATTATAGTAACAAAATGTCTTAAATAGTTGAAATATTAGTTTTGACTTTTCTTAAATCACAGTGACTCAGCTGCGCAACTCTATTGTGTAACATTGCCATCGAAGCGGTTAACAGCAGCTGCAGCTATTTTAGTCAAGTAGCTGTAACATAGCTCTTTTATCTGTAGTCACTTAACATGGTCATGTTCCATTACCGATGCAGCTTATAAGAGATGCGCAACATGAGCCAATCACTGTTACTAACAAATAGCAGTTAATAACTATCTGAAGTACACAAAATACAACAATTAAAGCTAAAATTTGTCATAAATAATATAGTGACTGTTATAGAATCACCGTGACGCATGCTCATCATTTTTTATTTCATGTCATTTTACATATGCTCGTAGCGGTTAACAGCAGCAGCTACTGTAACATAGTGACTGTCAATATAATACCCTAACAGCTGTGTAAAACAGTGACTTATTAAATCACAATGACAGTTGTTCATCTCTATTGTATTGGCTCAAATTCGGTATTATGTTGTCACTTGTTGCGCGTTTGAAGCGGTTAACAGCAGCAGTAACTGTAACGTAGTGACTTGCGGTGACAGCAGCTATCTCTATTAATAAAATTCTAACTGACGCCTGTTATTTAACATCGTGACAAATTGATTGCTCATCTCTATTGCGTGGCTAAACAAGTTCTAAATGTCGTCTGTTGTCGAAGCGGTTAACAGCACCAGCCTTGTAACTTTAACATTGTGACTGTTAACAGCTGTTTATCTCTATTGCGTAGCAGTAACAGTCGCCTATAGTCATTTAACATGGCACACGAAGCGGTTAATAGCAGCAGCAGATGTATCGATTAAACTGTTATTAAATCACATTAACAGCTGTTCATCTCTATTGCATAGCTGCTCAAATTCTAACTGTCGTCTGTTGTGGAAACGGTTAACAGCAATTTTGCAATTTTAACATAGCTCATCTCTATTATTCAAGTTCTAACTGTCGCCTGTTGTTATTTAACATAGCGGTTAACAGCAGTAGCTCGTGACTGTTATAAAATTACAGTAACATCTGCTCATCTCTATTGTGTAGCTGCTCTAATTCTAACTGCCGCCTGTTATTTAACATTGCGCACCAAGCGGTTGAGAGCAGCAGCTACTGTAACTCTCTGTTATTAAATCACACTAACAACTGCTCATCTCTACTCAAATTCCAACTGTCGCCATTTAACATAACATTCGAAGCGGTTAACAGGAGCAGCAGCTGTAGCTGTAGCTGTAGCCTTGAGCGTTGCTAAACGTTTAACATAATTGCCAGAGTTTAGTTTAGTTTGAAAAAAAAAGCAACACAATTTGAATATATGTTTTAGAATTTATTATAAGAATTGACAGTAAAATATGGCACATTACATGGCAGTGTTAAGTGTGCGCATGTTATGCTTGTTAACAGAATTGGAATGGCTTGGCTTTCAGCTGTAATTGCCTGTAATTTATTTTATTGTGTTAAGGTCAAGGCAACTTGTAAAATGCTTTATAATTACATATAAATTGTTTATTGTTGTTGCTTTTCATTTGCTATGAGGAAATGAAATTCAATTGAAATTTACCGACAAACGTTGACCTCGCCCGCGCGTAGATTCTAAGCTGCTAACAGCGCGCTGTTAATTAACATTTGGCAGAGTGACCATCTCTGTCGCACACCGACAAGTTCAATGCACGTTTTATCCTTTACAATAATTGATTTACATGTTTCTTTGCTCTTCTTCTACCCCCTCTCCCCTCTCTTCACTCTTGTTGTTGCTGTTAATTTTGTTTATTTATTCGCATGCCTTTTATTATCGTATCCGCGGCGTGTGCATGAACTTTTAAGATATTCTCGTGTCTCCTCCGTGTTTTGCTTTTTTAGCTTTTTTCAGCCTTTTCTGCTTTGGTCTAGCGCGAAATGCGTCTTAACGAAATTCATGGCAAATGCTATAAGGTGTTCAACTACCAGTTACCAGTTGACAGTCATTAGATACCAGCTAATGTAATAAAGTACAAAGTTAACATGGCTTGTTTTAACAGTTTTCGAAAGTTAACAATTGGTAGCTCCACAGGTACCACTATAATACTATAAGGTGGTCCTAGAGCCAACCAGTTACCAGCTAACATTAGGTACATCTTTAGGTAAGAAACTACATAGTTAATATGGTTTGTTTTAACAGTTTTCGGAAGTTAATAATTGGTAACTCCACAGGTAACACCCTGTTTTCAAGGCAAATACTATAAGGTGTTCATAGAACGAGTCAGTTTTCAATTAACATTAAGTACCTCTATAGACCATAAACTACACAGTTAACATGGCTTGCCTTAACATTTGTCAATAGCTAACAATTGGTAACTCTATAGGTACTACCCCTATCTACCCCATCTTGTATGCGCGCCGCATGCCTGTACATAGAGTAGATAAACCCGTGGTGTGTGCGTATGTTAATGTGCATAACAAAGCATTTCATGTCTCGTTGTCTAGAATTTGTAATACTTTTTCTTCTGCTTCTCCTTCGTCTTCTTCCTCTTCTCTGTTTTGATTGTGTATTTTTCCCAACGAAATTTTTACTTAGCTTTTTTTGTTTTCTTATTGCGGCAAATCGATTTGAATTCACATAACAAAGTTGGAAATGATTATATGATATTTATATGGCTATATATCGATCTGTCTCAGCTACAAAGTAAGAATTTTTATGAAAAAATTCCGAAAGGTGCACATTTTTAGGCTAGTTCTGGCAAGTGAAATATACTTAGCTATATTTCAGCTAACTATATTCTTAATTTTCTTATTATACAACAAAGTTTTCAAATATTATTCTTATCAAACTATTTTTTATCGTTCTTTTAGCTTTTTCTTGGCAATTTTTGAAGGTTTCTGGCTTGTAGTATTCCATTTTTACATGTAAGTACTTTGTTTTTAAGAAGATTTCAAGTTTTTCTTAACATAGGTATGTCTGCTTTATAGCTATTTTGCGGCCAACTTCAGGATCAATGACATGGAACGACTGTCTGAAGTTGGGCAACATTAGAGACAAAATTTAGGAGGTTGCTAAAAGCACATAGTCTTATAGCTCGTAAGACTACAAGATGATTCAAAAGACACCTCATTCACAAGCGGCAAGAATTTGGACTTAATTTTTCAATTTAAAAAAATGGAGTTTTACAATCGCCCAAAGCTTAACCTGCATATATAGCCATAGATATAGAGCTCTATATAGATATAGCTCTAGATTTATAGCTTATAGTTCTAGATATATAGTTTTAGATATATGAAACAATATTAGAATAGATTAAATAGCTTAAATATAAGTAGACGACGGGGCCTCGGTGGACCAGTGGATAGCGACTTCCCGCCAAACAAGAGGTTGTGAGCTCGAGTCCCACTCATGTCGACAGCATGACCTAACTATGGAAAGATATACTAGATTGTGGCGTAGGATTTGAAATTCACCCATTCAAAAACAATATTCAAGGAAGGAAGCAGAAATAAAGGCAAATAGTGCTTCAGGCTATGACCCTATAGCTTAGCTTAAATAGCCTAAATATTAGTAGAAGTCCTATCAGATGTAAACGTAACATTATTTAAGAACATTTTGTGTATTTACTTTCTGTTAAGTATTTGCTCTAGTATAGTTTTAGCCTTTTTGTAGCTAAAATGTCTATATATCAATTCTAAACTGTTTTGAACTTTTGTAAATTATAAATTTCCATAGCACTGTTAATGTTATGTTAATTAATTTTTCTGTTAATTTCTGTAATTGTAAATGTAACGCCCACAAACACTATGTAAACTGCAGCTGTTGAGCACACCCACAACTGTTGTGTTGACAGTGTCGTCGTTTGGGCACCCCCTCGCACAATTTGTTCTCCGATTTTGTCGTAGTCATATGGCTATTGTTACTGTTATTGTTATATACAGTAAAAGCAGTTGCAAAGCGAAGAAGAAGCACCAGAACGAAAAAAATTCCAAACGCATTCTGTTTCTGTTAACTCACATGTTGAATTCTTGGCATGCACACGGACGATGACGACACCTTATCTCTACACACACACACCACCACACACCACACACCACACCACACACCACACCACACATGGCACCCTGCCTGAACACCCAATCGTTATGCTCCCTGCCTCTCCCTGTCCCTCACTCTCTGTACAATTGCAAATGCTAAACACGTCGTCAAGCGGCTATGCCCATATACATATATACAGACTTATAGATACATACATATATATGTATATATCTACCTATGTCTGTATATAATCAAACCTTACCGCAAACAACTAAAGGTTGTCAATTGGTATGTACTTTGTTGGCTTAACCTTAAAGGGTTAAAATATCTTGCTTGGATTGCAAAACTTTTTTGCTTTTACCAAGTTATATCAGATCAACTTGCATTAGTTATAAGTTTAATATGTATAATTGAGAAGATTCTATACACTAGGTGTCTGTATACCAAATTTGATTGCTTTAGTTCGATGTTTAGTTCAAATTTTCTGGTAAAGATCGTTCTATAAGCTAAGGGAAGTTAAGCATTGTTCATGAATTACAACATATTATTAACTTCTTTTCTTTTGTGGGAACTCTCCTGGGCTGGCCGAATGAAACTATCGCACATTTGGTTGAGTGTTAGGTTTAAGGTTCGAAACACCAGTGGGATGATTCTGTTAAGTTCAATTCTTTTAGAAGTAGACAACAGTATTTAAACTGTTAAGGTCTGTCACTGTCACTGAATACTTCGGAAATGTCTGTTAACACAAGGCTTACAAAATATCAATTAAGAAATTAAGAGTTGTTCTAAAATTAATAAAAATAATTACTGTTACTGTTAACTAACACATCAAATGCCAGTCTAAGTGACTCTTAAGTCAATTAACAGTGCTGTTATTGTATACATTGTAAACATTTTATAAAATGTTGTGTAGTGTTCTGTTGATTGCTTTGCTGTTAAATGCATTGATGTTATTGTGTAGACAAAGATACTCTTAACAGCTGAGCTAACATTTAGCGCTGTCTGTTGCATTAAATGCTGTTAAGCTAATAACTATTATTGCTATTTTCTGTTGTTGCACAATCTTACCATGACAGAGATGTCAAATATGTATAACATTGCTGTTAAGTCAGGCGTTAGTTTTGTGTCTTAACTTAGTGTACAGCCTCGCCAAGCAATGTCAACTTAACAGCGCTGTTCCTGACCCGGCAAGGCAACCAATTGTAACCGATTGAAAAATGTTGACATCTTGACATCGTGTGGCAAGCACAGGGCCACGCCCAGCTGTGCAGCGCCAGGCCAAGCCAAAAAAAAAAAAGCTAACAAAATACCACCCACTTTTTTTTTTGCATTTTTTGAGTAAATTTTTTGTCAGTTTTTTTTTAACATTTATTTAATAGAGCATAAAAAGCACGCAACGTTTGACGCAGTGTGTGTGTATGTGTGTGTGTGTCATGTGTGTGTATGTCATGTGTGTGTGTGTGTGTGTGTGAAAGAGATGAAGCTATGCGGTTAAAGCGAGACAGCTAGTCAGGTGTAGCAATATGTAGTGTCAGCGATTAGCTGACAGCTAATCAATTTTCCGTAGACCCGTAGCCCCCCGTAGCCCTCGTAGCCCCCGTAGCCCCCGTAGCCCCGTTACCAGCTAAAACCCGGAACGCCCTTTGTGCAGCCGAATGACAAGTGCGTTCTTTCAAATGTGCAAGAAGAAAGACAGCAGCAGCGGCAGCAGAAGAATTGCCCCAGAGGCACCTTTTGTTCTGCCACGCAAATAGCAGATGCTTAACCCTTGTCAATGCCTGGGCGCATGATTTGCCAAAAGAACAGCGGAGAAGAGCGGAGCGGAGAAGGGAATCACCAGAACAGAAGGTATTGGTCTTTGTGGCTTCCTGTAGAACTCTTTTGGGGCCGCCAAATTGATGAATGCATCCGTTTGAATGGTAAGGAAAGGAAGTTGTTTGCCACAAGTCCTAACAGGTGCTTTTACTCCGGCTGATCTCCGTTTGGCTGACCAAATGACCTAATGCGCTGCCCAAAAGGAACTCAAAAAAAACCCCAAAAAAATATGGTATCCTCTTGTTGATCCTACAAATTATGTAGTGTGTGCCGCGCTTGGTGTTTGTGCCGCAAGCAGGCACCCTTCTGCAGTTCCTGCTCTTTTCCCCCCCACCGCCGCTCTTCTGCAGTCTTCTCCGTTGGCTTTTAGCAATTCTAATGCGAAATTTCATTGCCCGCCTGCAGGCAGTCTATAAATTTATTGCCTAAGCGTTTTCGGGTTCGGGACTCTTAAATGAATTTGTCTCTAACGCCCCGAAGACCACAAGACGCCGTCTGTCGTCCTGTCGTTGCAGCTGTTGATAGTTCGATTTCTAAGGGCCTGCCACATGCATATAGACATCTCTCGATATCTTGTATACATTTTTAGCTTTTTTTCTCAAAAGGGGCTGTTCCAAGGTCTTTATTAGCTTCGTCTCAAGTTTCGGGCGCAAACATTTAAAATGCATTAAGTGCCATGCAATTAAGTTTATCGATGCGCTCAAATCAGCCCAGTCAATTTTAATCTTGTCTCGCATATATATACATATATAGTATATAGTATATAGCTTTATTCCCCTCTGTATTTTTGTCAGCTTTATAAATTATACATTATAAAAACTGCCAACGCGTTGCTGATATTTGTTGCCGCCTCATTGTGGCACTTTTAGTATGTTGTTTAACATAGACTTAACAGTTGTTTACATGTTATTTTCAACTGTTTTCAAAATTTCTCTTAACATACGCTGTTATTTTTTGTTTTAGTAGTTTCACTAGTCTTTTTGTAATTTTTCCCAAGTCTTTTCCCCTAACAGTTTTCGAAATACTCTTGGGCTGCTGTTAACAGCAATCTGTTGCTGCTCTCGCTCAATTTTTCCCCAGCCCCCTTCCTTTTTCCTAGAAAATCTTTTAAGTTCCTTGCCTAAGTCTTTGGTTTAACACCCTTTTTCTTTGCCCAAAATGTCAAGTTCATTGCCTAAGTTTTTCGTTTGACAGTCTTAAGTCTTAGCCTGCTGTTAACACAAACATGCTGTTAAGTTCCATATGCTACATTAACAGTTGTTAACATAGTCCTTGATGTGGCAATAATAATAATATGTTAACATCTTGCCACAGCTGTCGCCTGTCCACTCCTCTCCTCTCCTCTCTTCCTTTCCTTTCCTTTACAGAATATTTCAAGTTTGTTGCCTAAGTCTTTTGTTTTACAGTCTGTCAACAAGGCAAAAAACAAAAACAAAAGTAGAACATTTAACTTAACATTAACCCAGTAAAACCAAATTGAATGACACAGCAGCCTTGTTGGCCAACTAAAAGCACTGAGCTCCGCACCCCGCCCGCAATGCAACCCTCTAGATGCAGCCAAACAGCCTTTTAGCCTACACAAATTGTTAACAGCGGCGGCTTTTCAAGGTCAAAATTGCAGTGTTTAATACAAGTTGTAATACTCGTATGGTGTCTGTGTGTGTGTTGGTGTGTTGGTGTGTGTTTGTTTGACTCGCTGAGTTATCGACAGCATCGAAATGCCATAAACCCGCTAGATCTAGCTGCAGATGTTAACTTGACACTGAGACAGAGGCAAAGAGGCAAAGATTGAAGAGCCAAAGATTGCAGTTGAATCTATGGCCTCCGGCTGTGCCGACAGATTTCAAAGCTTTTAAAGCGCGTCTTAAATTGCAAACCACATGCTTGACAACAACAACAACAACAACCGACACACACACAACACACACACACACACATAGACACAGCTACAAGCACAACATGTGCTACGTTTTGTGCAGCTGCTAATTACAGTTGCAATTTTTTCTTCTTTTTTTATATAATATATATTTATACATCTTATATATATATGTATATATATATATATATATATATATATTATTTTTATTATTTTTTTTTATTTTATTTTTTGTTCTTTGCGGTATTAATGTCAATGTTAACCTTGCTCTGTTTCATTTTGCCTCGTTAACTCGTTTACATTGTTTATTAAGTGGTCTCAGGCTTTTAATTTTGTTGTTGTTGTTGCTGTTATTGAGCTATTTTGTTGTTGTTGTTACTGTACGCATACCCTGTAATTGCAATGTCAATTTGTTAACTGTTTCTAGGCTGGGAATAGAGGGCTTAGTAGCTTTTGCTGCTGCCAAAAATTTGCAATTATTTTCAAATTTTGTGATTTTCTGCAAGGTTTTCTCAAATTACAGGGTATTATTTGCCTTTCTGTTGGTAAAATTTCTTATAGCTGTTGGCTGAGTTAATCGACTAACTTGTGTTAAGTGAGTTTTTTGGAAATTAATAGAGAATGTTAAATTTGGATATTTTGGCAGAGATAGTTTGGGAGCTTTTTGGAATCGTTAAAGAATAAAACTTTAATATAATATGTATAATAGTTCTAAAAATGTTGAAAAGAGCCTTGGGTATAATCTATAAAAACCGAATGATATAACGCTTTGAAAGAAGATTGGAATAGATGCCTTCTACTGGACACTTCTTCATTGTATAGGAAATCACCTATTGGAAAGTGTTTGAGTTCGCTTAAGAAAATTATAAGGAAATTACTATTAAAATTGTTTTCAGATGTGGCAGAAACCTGAACAGATAAGCATTGGTCCCGAATGGGAGAGAAAGACAGAAATGTCGATACTTTTTTGACAGAAGATTTTTGAAACTTAAAGTTCTGGAATTCAAAGATTGGGGACTTGAAATAATACTTGGAAGTCTGTTAAGAGTGATTGCACAAAATTGTAACTCAGAGTTAACATTATAGTTAGCTTTTGTCTGCTTTTCATAAAGTTCTTGCTGCTATGTTAGGTCTCTGTTAACTAAGATAACTAAATGTTGTACCGTAAAATGCTTGTTTTTTGTTGTAAATTTGGTTTTAACAAGAAAAGCGTTTGAAACTGAAGGCAAACTTTTGCCTAGATGTGTGCGACAGGCTGTTAAGCAGCTGTTAATTAACAGGGGCATTGCGCGCATCTTTGGTATTGAAGGTTTTTCGGTTTTTTGCAATTGTTAATGCATTTCCGTTAAGCACGTTGCACAAACAATGAGGCGCAACAATGGCAGCAGCCATAACAACAACAGCAACAACAAAAACAAAAACAAAAACAACAACAACAGCCAGCAAACAAAACGCAAATGAGTTTGTCAACATATTTCTAATTCGACACGCTTCAAAATGACCTATACATAAGCACGCACACACACACACACACACACATACATGCGCTAAGAATGTATATAATATATATATATATATATTATATGCGTTGACCTAAATTTTATGACTGTCGCTGTTTGCCATTTAGTTGCAACAACAACAAACAGCAACAACAACAACAATAATCGCCATTGCATGTTTGTATGCAACTATCGCCCTCTCACTCTCTCTAGCCATCTCTGTCTCCGTCTCTGTCTCAGTTGCACAAAGAAGCATGCTAAAGAGCTACTAAAACACAATGCAACTGCCAAAGCAAACAACGCTTTCAAACCGTATTGACAGACTGACAAACTGTCAAATTGACAGCATGGCTTATTGTCACAATATGGGTCCATAGTACCGTCACCAGCCTATGCTCCCCGCCTCTCCGCCTCCCCGCCTTCCCGCCTCTGTGCTAATTGTTACTGCCAATAAGCGCCTATTAGAGTAACAAGTCAATTGCCCATATGCCATATACGAGGGTGGCTCATTTCAAACCCAAAAGCTCTGGAAAGTCCCAGCATGGTGCTGACATCATATTTAGTCTTTGAGCAGCCCTCGTTGTTGGCCAAATAGCTGAAAACTTAAAGCTTTAACTTGTTTAATACTCTATTTTGCAGTACACATTGATTTCTGGAAAATGTTCCTGCTCGGGCGCCACTACAATGAGTCCCTAAACAACCCTCGCTGTTATATTATATAAATATTTTGGAAAAAATCTCAAAATGAGTTCATTTTAGCTTTGCTTTTAAAGTTTTTACGCTTTAATATGTATTTTTTTTAGGTATGTCCCTGCTCGGGCGCCACTACAATTAGGCCTTAAACCACCCTCGCTGTTTTATTGTATTAATATATTTCATAAAAATATCAAAAATTTCTGTTTTAGCTTAGTTTGTAAAGTTTTTAACGCTTTAATGTGTATTTTTAAACATGTCCCCGATTGGAACATATATTATGATATGTATGAAACTTAGGGCGCCCGATCTGGTATATTTTTGTAGTTCCTGCTCGGTAGCCACTAAAAATAGTCTATGAAAGTCTATACTAATCGATTTGACAGTAGTTTTTATGAAACCTGCCCAAAATTATGGCGCCCGAGCAGGGATTTTTCTTGAAGTCCCTGCTCGGGCGCCGTGAAATTAAGTGTTATTATCACCTTTACGGCTTATGTGCTCGGTTCGGCTGTTAGGTAAAGCTCTTGAGCCGCCCTCGCTTAGACATGTGTGCATATTGTATTTGAACATTGGTCGCACAAGTCCATTGGCTTATCCCACAAGTCATAGAACTGAACCGATGTCGATGCCGTCGTTTCGTGCATTTCTCATTAACATTTACAACGGGGCATAGCCGAGGCGCAGCCTCTACGCTTCTCAGTTCAACCACAACAACAACACCAACAACTACAACAATAACAAATCATTTAACGCAATTGCGTTAAAACTTTGCCAATTTCAAACAAAAGTTACGTTTCGAAAAATTTGCATAGAAGTTTTAGTTTTAGGTTTTCGGGGCGTATTTTGTATATATATTGTATTTTGCGGCTTTGTTCAACAGTTTGTTGCACTTTTTGTATAGTTTTGTTGTTGTTATTGTTTAGGAACGGCCTCGATCTCTTTTGTCGCTGATGCGCTGTCAATATAGCTATATAGCTATATAGCGAGCTGACTCAGTTTGAGTTGTCTAGAAGTCTGGAAACTGAAACTGAAAGCAATTTGCTGTTATTGAATTGAAGAACAAACAGCAGCTGAGTTTTGGTGGAAATTTTCAAATAACTTTCAGGTGAGCAACAGCCATGGATCTATATATTATATATGGAAACAAACGGTATTGAGCAACTGAATCATTTCTATTGATTCCAAGTGAAACTTCTGTACTTTTGGTTTGATCCCAAGTGAATATTGTGTGTAGTTTGGGTTTGTATCAAAATCTTATACCATGAAAGTTTCAGTATCTAAAATATTATATAAATGTTATCGTTTAACGATAAAAATATCGTTTAAAATGGATTTGTAGTGCTCAAAATGAGACATTAATGATAACAAATTTTAGTTTTTTTGGATCCCCCATTAAATTGCACTTGCCTAATTGATAATCAGGTTTTGCAGTTAGTCAGACGATCCAAGTTGTTGTTGTTGTTGTTGTAGTTGTTGTTGTTGCCTTTTGGTTAAAATGAAAACCGCATCTGGTTGACCTTCTCAACCGTTACAGGCAATGATTACAGCACCAGCCTTTATGCCATATATGTGTCAATATATAAATATATACATATGTTATGTGTATATTTAGTGTATATATACATATATCTATATATATTATGTATATGTAAAATAAGCAGAATATAATAATGATGATGATGATGATCATTTTGTTGATGAGCAACGCTTGGCTTGATTTCAATACACTTTCTCAATGGGTATTATGAATTTGTCATGGGCGCATTTTGGAAGCTAATAGATTAGATAATTGCCTGAAACTTGGTATATATATAGCTTTTGAATCTAGCTTGTATTTAACAGTAAAACTTAAGCTCATGAGCGGCGGAAGAAATATGACTGTATACAAATCTTATATAATTGTCTTAACTAAACTATAAAAACTAAGCAAATCTGATAAAAATGGGATAATATATATATACAAAACCCTCAGAAATATGCAAATTTTTCGCATGAACAGCTATTGACTTATTGGCAGATAAATCAAGCATATATCATTTATTAAGCTTTATGTAAATCTTTATATAAGCTTTTATGTAACCTAAACAAATCGTTTGAATATAACATATATAATTAGTAAGGGGAATCAGTGGACTAGTGGAAAGGCCATTGTCCCGCCACACAAGAGGCTGTGGGTTCGAGTCCCGCTCATGTCGAGGGCATGACCCTCCTTGGAGAAACTAGGTTGTGGCGTAGGACTTGAAATCCACCCACGTTCTTCAGTGAAGAAAGCAGAAATATTTGAGGAAAATAATGCAACAGGCTTTGTACCGATGGGGTTGTTATGGCCATATAATAGTAATATAACATATATAATAATTTTGAGCTTTGCAGGGTATAAGAAATTCGCTTTGTTGCGCTTTATTCTTGATTTAAACGACAATTTGCAGTCGTAGCTGTTGTTGTTTTAACTGTAAACATATATATGTGCTTATATATATATGTATATGTATATATATATATGTGTGGAATGATGCAGTCAACCCTTTTATTGCTGTTAAGCGCGCTACCTACCAGTTTTGACCCACATTTTGTGTTTCGACTGCAGCAACAACAACACGCAAACCAAAATCAATGGAAAACAAGTTAAGCATCCCAACAACAACAACAACAACAAATTGTTGTTGCTTTTCTTTATGTAGTAAACTCCCACTTACAACATTATATATATATATATATATATATATATACATAAATCGACGCGACTCAACACTAGGCTACAAGCTGTTAACCCCCCTCTCGGCGGATCTCTTATTTTTGTTGTTGTATTTTGTTACAAATATGAAATTATGCGTAAAATTTGTTGGCTGCGTCTTATTGTTGTTGTTGTTGTATGGATTTCAGTTGTTGTTGTTGTTGTTGTTGCCGCTGATCAGCTGCCAAATGAAATGAGCCAAAACCGCAGCAAGCGCAACAAAAGTTGTCGTTGTTGCCGTTGTTGTTGTAGTAGTTGTTTTTGGCGTTGTTGTAGTTGTTGTAGTTGTTGTTGTTGTTGTTGTTGCTATGTTGTGTGTTGTTCATTTATGACGTAACTTTTGCTGCGGCGGCTGTGATTACGGCCCGGTGTTAATACAGTTAAAGCGGAGACTAACCTTGAAAACCGGTAGATTCATGTGTGTGTCTATGTGTGTATTTGTGTGTGTGTGCTTGGCGCTTACAGCTAAACATTGTAATATATATATAGATATATATATAAATATATAAGATTTTTTTCTATATATATATATATATATATTTATGATCAAATTTCACTTTGCAGCCAGCAGCTGAGCTCTGTCCGGGCGTCGCGCGACGTCACAAACAAAAGACTTAGGAAACGAACTTGATATTGATATTGAAATTTATAGCTATGACTGTGTGTGTGTGTGCCTGTATGTGTATGTGTCTGTGTGTGTGTGTTCAATTGGGGTGTGGCAAATATATATAATATTGGGTAATTCCCCCCTTTATTACCCCTTAAATTAGCAGCTATTTTCGAACAAATATTATAACTTTTGACCAAATAACTGCATATTATTGATAAATCACGCTATATAGCGGCATATATACATAATGAAATTTTTGATATAAGCTGAGCTGAGCTAACGCCAACTGTGTTGTTGTCTGGCAACTGTCGCAAGAGGGCATATGGCAACGCCATAACTAACCTAGCCGAACGCAACGCTTATTGATTTAAGTTTTTTTTTGAAAAATCGGAAGAAGGGTATAATTGTTTTGTTGGAATGTATGTAATAGGCCGAGGGAGGCGTGGCAGATTCCATAAAGTATATATATTCTTGATCAGGGTCAATAGCGGAGTCGTTATAGCCATGTTCGTCTCTATGAACGCGCCGATCTCGGAAACTACAAAAGCTATAGCAACAAGTGCTTATATTTTGTACAATTCTTATCATAATGGTTCGAATTGCACAATATATATTTATGACAATGTCATCAACCAATCCCTTAAATTTCAGAACGATCAGATTATAATGACCGAAGCTATAAGAGTCAGAAATGGCCGAGAAAGGTGAAAAATGGAAACCTAGCGGCTAAGCGTGTATAGCTAGAGGCATGAAATTCGGCATATAGGTCCGTATAGGTGATCCGCAAAATGCATTTTCTCAAATTTTGGATGTCACGCCGCCCCCCTCAAGGTGTGCGTGTGCCTGTGGAACAGTATTCGTCGACGGGGATCAGGGTATTCCAGCAGTCGAGCACTCTCGACTGCAGCACTCTATCTTGTTTTAACTAGAAATTTATTTTGCTTTTCTTTTTTAGCTAAAAATAGCTAAAAAAAAACAAAAAACTTGTATAAGTCAGGCGTAACTGTCTTAGAGACACACACACACACACACACGCTCCACTGGCTCACTTTTACGGCAGTGACACATCGTCAGATATGAGCATAAAATAGCCGTTTTATGCAAATCAAAGCTAACGATTAAATAAAAATGTATTTCAAATACAACAACAACAACACACATATGGCTCAAATATTGTGCAAAACTTACACAATTTCTTATGAAAAGCCAAAAAAAAGGCTAAAAAAAGTCGGCGTCGGCTGATAAAACAAAAGCGTAACTTTTGTCGCCTGTTGCAATAACAGGAAAAAAAGCGCCGCCGAGCGGTGGCATCAACAAGGGCAGTTGCTGCATAACCGGTTCAGGTCACAGGCGAGGCGTGTGAGGGGGGGGGCGCATTTAGTGCAGTTTTGTGGGGGGTTGCGCTTTTAGCGGTTTTAGCTACAAATTGTTTTAGTTAGTTGTGCACACACACACACAAACACACAGTTGGCTAGGGTGTTGGGGACTAGGGGTTGTGGGGCGGGGAGCACAACTGTTGGGGCGCATTCATGCATTCAATTCATTCATTCATTCATTTAGTCAGTCACAAGTCAACCCTGACCTGAAAAACTACATGACACTAGTGTGCGCATTACATGTGCATATGCTCTGTCTCTGTCTGTGTCTGTGTGTGTGTGTGTGTGTGTGTAGGTGTGTGTTTATAACTGTCTGTATGCAACTGTTAAACGCTTTTGTGTCTTCTGAATTGCTTTATCTGTTTAAGACTTGCCTCTATATGCTATATATGCGTGATATTATCATTAATCTGTTGGCATTTTTTAACGCCTAAACTATTTATGCTTTGACAGTTTACAGATATCTCTATATCTAACTGTCTATCAGCTGCGCCTACGCATTTTCTATATGCTTTTTACAACTCTTAAGCCTAAGTTTTACTCTTATGGCTAAGTACACTTAATAAGGGTATACTATTTGGGGTTTCTAGGGTATCTAGCTAGTTGCGCTAATTAATGTTTATGTAAAACCCAAATTTTGATTCCAAACCGCTTGAAAACTGAAGTAGTATTTGTTATTTCAATATTTGTGCTGAAAATTCTAGCATATCCCTGCTCGGGCGCCACTAGAATGACCTTGAAATAGTTCTATATATAAGAGGGTATTACCTCGTAAGTTAATGAACCACTCAAAATCCCAAGATTTTTTCATTTTCCAACATTTTAGCTAACACACTTTAACTCCTTTTCACTTTAAGTCCCTGCTCAGGCGCTACCACCATATTGTATCATTATAGTGCAAGTTTAAGCATGTCCTTCTTCAGGCGCAATTATCATTTCCTTAATATAGCTAAATATATACCACTGTTATACGTTCTAAGCCAACAAACTATTCAAAAACTCAAGATTTTTGAATACGTTTTCAAGGCGCACACTTTAACATGTCCCTGCTCGGGCGCCACTAGAATCAGCTTGAAATAGTTCATATATACCAAGGTTATACCTCGTAAGTCAATAAACCACTCAAAATCCCAAGAATTTTTTATTTTTCACCATTTTAGCTAACATTTTGGCCTACACTTTAACAAGTCCTTGCTCGGGCGCCAGTGTAATTATCCTAAAGTCCTTATTTACATAGCTGTTACATAATGTAACACACTAACTCGCTCAGAAAATCAAAGATTTGCTTATTTTACACTATTTTTTACATCATTATAGTTTATATTAAATCATGTTTCCCATAGGGAAGCAACCGAATCGCCTTTAACGCAAGAAATTTGTATTGCATCAAATTTTCGGCTCGGGCGCCTTCCGAAATCTAACTGTACAACATGAATCACTTAAAAACCACGCTTTATGCATAAGTTCCTAACTGCCTAGAGCAAAATTCAACTGAAACTTGTATTTGTTTTCCAACATAACCATTTTTATGTATATTTTTTGTAACTTTTATGATCTTTTTGGTAATAGTTCCTGTTCGGGCGCCAACTGTACTTAAAGCCTAAGTTCTTAAGCGCCTGCAGCAGATTTTCACTGAAAATTTCTGTTTGTTTTAAACAAATTTCAAGACAACTTATACCCTGCAGTCAGACTTGCAGGTAATGCTTAGCACTAATACCCATTAATGAGCTTTGTGCTTTGCTCCACATATGGAAAAAGTCATCAATCTAAAAAGTGCAGCCTCGCCGCATGCACTTGACACTGACATTTTAATGGGCAGCGGAAATTGTTGGAGATCGTTTAACATAAAAGTACGATAAATCATGGTAAATGCGATCATAATTTGTTTAATCATCAACTAAATGCATCTTAAATGACGTTTAAAACAATGCAATTTTCATAATTTACATAACCCGAGCATTTACATTTCGTAATGCAATAACAACAATTGAATAATAATACCATTTTATAGGTATTATACGAAATTCGCACACTTGAAATTCAAATTCAAATCTGAAACGCGTTTTTTTCGAAACTCTCTAAATATGGTAAACAGGTTAATTTCATTGATAGATTTGTGTGTTTCCTGTGAATTTTCAATGCCCAACCCAAATAGGTAATTACAGGGTATGCGTTGAAGAACTGTTTATTATAGGGTATACGTATAAAACATGTATGTTACAAAGTATACGAAAAACAAGTGTATAACAGACTTATTTGCATAGTTTTTTGGGGTTTCTAGAGTATCTAGCTAGTTGGGACAACTATTTATTTACATTAATCTCTCAAGCACAGCTATATGTGTTCACTCAGACCCTTAACTTTTGTCTAATTACAAGGTATACGTTAGGAAACTTTATATTATAGGATATACATTATAGATCTAAGTGCACAGCTGTTTGAGGAATTCTAGGGTGTCTAGCTAGCTTGGACAGCTTATTTTGATTCTCATCTCTCAAGCACAGTTTTATGTGTGCACTTAGAGTCTTAACTTTTGTCTAATTACAGGGTATACGTGGAAAAACTGCATACTACAGAGTATACGTAGAGGAACTGTATTATAGGCCTAACTGCACAGTGTTTTAGGTTTCTAGGGTATCTAGCGAGTTGAGCAGAAATTTGCAGCTTGGGACTGTTTATTTTTACTCTGATCTCTCATCAGACTCTTAACTTTTGTCTCTTTCGCGATACTTAGCTCTATCTCTTTCAGGCTCATCCGCTGCTAACGAAAATAAATCGAAATTGAAATTTCGGAATGCGAAACTCGTTCGTCTTTTTAGCGTTAAGCAAAACAACAGTTAACTTTTAACAAAAAAAAAAAAATAAAATATAAAAAAATAAAGGAAACAAGTTCTATTGTTGTTGTTGTTGTGAAGCGTTAAACGTGTTTCAATCGCAAATTAAAATTGTATAAAATTTTTTTAACAAAAACAAATTGCAATCAAAAAACATACCAAAACGAGTTTTCATATAAATAATAATAATAATAATACTAAAAACAGTATAAATATATACTATATACTTTATACGATATGAAAGTAACTGAAATCCCAAAAATACAGCAAATAATTTACAAGTTATTGACACTGAACAACAACAACAACAACAACAACAACAACAACAACAACAACAAGAAAAATATACCAAAACCAGAAACTCATAAAATACCATATAATAACAGCTCAGACAACAGATATAAAAATTCTCTTAAAGGTGTTTACCAAACTGGGTAGCGCTGTGCCTAGAGAAAGGCTGTTTAACCAAATGGCAACAAGGTGTGCTACGTTTTTGTAGAATTATGTCAAAAACTAACTGTAGGAACTTGGGCTGGGCGGGAGTTAGATATATGAAATTTGGTATGTAGTTGCTTTAGAGCAAATTACGTGATTTAGTGTTTAGATATTGACTATAGCCAAAACCCCAAACTGATTGCCTCTCCCGCCGGATGTTGTAAACCATACAGTTTGTGTTATTGCTTGAAATTCGATATAACAGTATAAGAGTTCTGTTGAGTTCCGGGTAGATTATAATTTTTGAAACTGGATTTTGTTAATGCTTGAAATTGCGTGTTGCTCGTGTCACGCTGACTTAAGATTTGGTAATTTTTAGCTTAGAAATGTCTTTTTTATTTAGTTAAGACTTAAGATTGTGAAATTTTCAGCTAAGAAATGCTTTTTTGTTTGCTTTGAAATTGCGTGTCACGAGTGTTGATAGTGTCACGATTTGGAAATTTTTAGCTATAAAATGATTTATTATTTATTTTTTTTGAATTTTTAGCAAGTTTTCTTTAGAGCTTTGCTACCAAAACTAGGTGTTTTTTTTATATTTTAGCTAGGAAATGATCTTTTCTTTATTTTTTTGAATTTTTAGCAAGTTTTCTTGAGAATTTTTAAAGTTGAAATTTAGTAGAGTTCTCTAAAAGCCTCGAATTTTGGTGTATTCCATTAAAATCAAAGCAGTCTTTGGATTTGCTTGGGCAAAACTGTACTCAAAACGTATCTATGATCTTGACTAGATCATTTGTTGGCCTGCAATTGTTTTTGTTGTTGTAGTTGTTGTCTTTTTTCGGGCCTTTAATTCAATTAAAGATGCTGTTCGGGCGGGCATTGTGGAAGAAATGCATTTTCATGCCAAAAGAAATACTGAAAGATGACTTTGGTAGACAAAGGCCGTGACAGGGGCTCAAAAGGCCCAGGGGCCAAGCGCAATACACACACACACAAACACACACAAACACACACAAACACACACACACATACACCTTACGCAGTTTGGAGAGTCGTAGTGTCTCCAGAGGCGAGGCCTGGCACAGGTATTTGAGCTCCCAACTGCTGTGTGCATACCAAAATCAAGCCAGTTAGTCAGCCAGCAGAAGAAGAAGAAGCAGAAGAAGAATCAGAAGAAGAAGAAGCAGAAGATGAACACAAAAAAAACCTCGCTTCCTTTATTATTATTCTTTATTTATTTTTTATCTCTCTCTCTCACTCTCTCTCTCTCACTGTCTTGTTCTTTTAAATACACACACACACACACACACACACACACACACACACACACACACACACACACACACACACACACACACACACAC
>JBANCY010000464.1:0-32046 GCA_037040045.1 Phorticella flavipennis | reverse complement strand
CCTGAGCAGGAATCGAACCTACGTCTCTTTGTTTGGCAAGCCACTGCGCTATGCACTGGGCTACCGAGACCCCCAATTTTAAATATTGATGATATTAAAATAAATAACCCATTCATGACTTATCGATAGATTAAATAAAATTACGATACCAAAAGCTTGTTGTGCTGCCAGACTTTGAAATTTCTTTTGAATTTACAGTTAGTTTACACGATCTAACTGTAAAATGGGATATAGTTCAAAATATAGAAAAATCACTTGATGGTCTTTGAATATTTTTTAAGATTAATTTCGATTTGGTTACTGCTTTCTGGATTTGCCTTTAAAATGCAAATATTAAACGGCAGCAGTTCGGATTTTGTGAGAGAACCTCGGGAAGGGGATGTTATCATCGAAGTAAATAAAATACTGGGAAAGCTTTCCCTAAATAGCTCGGAGAACAATAATAATGGAACTGGGCAAAGCGACGAAGGCTGGGAGTTGCCCGAAGGAAATGATGTGGAATCTCCGTCCAGAAGGTTTCGATTAGATTCGCTTGACTCCCTGCCGAATTTGGTATCGACTGAAGAATATGTCCAAACCTGGTTGGGCGCTTATTGCTCCAAGCCGGAGCAGGCTGCACCCATCCGCCCTGAGGAAACCCCAGAAAGTGACGAAATGAAACCAACTACCCAAGCGGACGTTGTTGTTGGCCAGCAAGAGCTTGTGTGGCCGCCCACAAATCCCTTCCTGTACCAAGTCCCTGCAGCTGAGCACGAGGTGGACGAGGAGACTGCATGGAGTGCAAACACGGCGCAGTTACGGAATTTTGATTTTTGCATTGCCGCACGTACTGCAGTGCCGGAACATGCCCTGGTAGGTAGTCCAAGGGTTGGATTATACCAATTTAGAATTGGTCTGAAGGTTATAATAGTTTCGCTGGAAAGTATGTAACAGGCAGAAGTAGGCGTGGCAGACCCCATAAAGCATATAAGCATATTCTTGATCAGCATCCATAGCCGAGTCGATTTAGCCCTGCCCATCCGTCTGTCCGCCAATATGAACGGAAATATTTCAGGAACTACAGAGCTACCGACTCCAAACTTGGCATGAAGATTCGTCTATAGTATTCGGAGTACGAGATTCTTTCGAATTTCGGATACCACGCCCTATTCGTCCGGTAATCCGATAATCCGTCCGATAATAAAAACGATAAAATGCATTTTGTCACCTAAACTTTTATAGTTAGAGACAGGAAATCCGGCATGTAGATCTGCAGTTTCTCAAATTTTGGATGCCACGCCTACTCCGCAAATTAAAAAAATTTGATAACAGGTGTACTTTTTTGATTTTAAACAATAAAAATTTAAACAAAACACGTATTTTTGAATATATTTCGATACTCCGGCAGACCCATGAAGTATTTTGCGTGGATATGCCAAGGGAAGCAGCGGTTTGGGGACAAAAGTTGCCTGTGGTGCCGCTAGAGGAGCGATATACAGTCGATCTGGAGATCAAAGTGGAAGTGATCGAGGTAAGCGTATGACACTACTTACTGCTCTCATTTAACTGTTTGCCTGACCAATTCTCCTCCAGATTTACAGCCCCTTTCAGTTTTGGTTTCATGATGTGAAACAGTTGGAAACATTGCAGGCGCTAGGTCATCGCATGATGTGAGTATATCCTGCTTTGAATGCTTCAGTAAATAAGCGTTTCTTTAATTTGCAGGGATTTCTATGTGAATCTCAAGACCAGCCAGTGGGAGCTAACCGACTATTTTGTCAAGTCCGGCTACATCTGCGCCGCGCGTTACAGATACGCCTGGCGCCGGGCACGCATTGTTAGCGAAATGAAACCCAATGATAAAAACGTGTCCATCTACCTGTTGGACATGGGCCAGGCTGTACAGGTGCTGCGCCAGGATTTGTACTTTCTGCATCGTGATTTCATGGAGCTACCGGTATTCGCTCTGCGTGGCACTTTGACCGATGTTTATCCCTTGGACTTGCACTGGCCCTCGAACGCGACGACTACGTTTAGGCACTTGGTGAGCGAACAGCAGCTGCATGCGTGCATCAAGGAGGTGGACATGGAGGAGCACATACTTTTTATCAGCCTGTCCAAGAAGTTGAACTTCACCACGGACACAATTAGCGATATGATGATCAAGGCCAGCATGTCCGGACGCAGTGACAACTACAGCCAGGAATCGCGCAGGCGAAACTGCGGTCGACGTCTACGCTATTTGCGCGAACGTTTGCCATCGTTAGTAAAGCTTTATTCTGGTTTTATACTCTGATCCCAATTAAAAAATGGGAAGAAGGGTATAATAATTTTGTTGGAATGTATGTAACAGGCCCGTAATGTATATATACATTCATGATCAGCCTCAATAGCCGTGATAAAGTCAAGGCCGTCGGTCTATCCCTCAGTATGAGCGCGCCGATCTCGGGAACTACAAGAGCTACAGACTCCAAGCTTGGCATTTTAAATTTCGAATGCCACGCCCCATTCTTCCGCTAATTGATAAATTCGTTTTTCGTTAGCATGGCCATAACTTTGGCATTTATAGAGCTATCGACAGCAAATTCAGTATATATGCTCATGACTAGAAACTGCAGAATGGTATTTCCCAAAACTTGGATACATCTCGCCATTTTCTCGGAAAGTATCGAAATGTGTCTAGCAGCTAGAATTTTATACTAAGAACTGTGAACTGTAGGTGCAAATAAAGAAGTGGCATCAAAAATGTTTTCATCCTAATTTGATTCCGCCTAAAATAAATAGATGCTTATAATTTCTACAATCCTCATCATGATTTGATTTTAAAAATATATATTAAGGACTATATCATTAAGCAATTCTAAACGATCGAATCATAAGCACTGAAGTTATAGACGAAGAAGTTACCGATAACGGCCCAAAATAGCCCGAATGTAACAGTATTCCTTGACTGGGATCAGGGTATCCCCCAGTTGAGCACTCTCGACTGCAGCATTATCTTGTTTTCGTTAATCTCATGATTAACTATAAATATCCTTTGTTATTCATTGCAGCTTTGACATGCTTGAAACGCAAGTGTTTCCAAGAGAACCGCGCATCTTTGAGACCAGATTCGATGAAATCATCTACCAGCCCGATTTCTATATGAAATTCATGCCGCCAAAGCTATCCAATCCATTTCTACAGGGGCTCGAGGAACAATTGGCGCAGTGGCTGATCAAGTATAAAGAGGAGGAGCTGGTCTGGCGTCGTCTTTATGCCGAGCACAAGAATGCACTTGAACAGAAAAGCAAATAAAATATACGAAAGTATATGGATCTTCCTTATATATATAGTATGTATACATTATATACATGCTATTGAGGGAAACGGAACTTTAGATTTTGCTTTCCTTTCGTTTTTTTCAATTTATTTTACAAATAAATGTTATGTTAATCCATAAACCAATACAATTGAAAGCGAATGGTTCAGTTTTTACCCTTTCATAAACGAGAGACTTTATGTGGTAGGGGCTAGTGTAAATATCATATCTATAAATGTTGTGTTTCGTTGTTAATCTTTTGTGTTTTGCAGGCGCCGATCATCACGATCATCCCATCATCGTACTGCTCCTGCCGCCTCTCCTGCTCCGTTCCTTAACATTTTGCTCGTTGTTGTCTAATGCCTCTATCGGGTGATTTATCGGGGCTATTAGAAATGTACCTACTTTTCGAGAAATCGGAACAAAATGGCCCATTTGCCCCACCGACTTCCAGCTATTCCATTTTATGCTTGCCTCGTCTTGCTTTCTTTTAAGTTTCACTTACAAATATTTGCGTTTCTTGTTTTCCTATCACCAAAAATTATTCCAAATTATATCAAAAATATGCCAAAATGTATCCAACATGTAATATTATAAAGCATCCGTAGCCATATTGGATTGGGCCTGAAAAAGGTACTTATTTAGTTAAAAATGTATCAAAATATAACAAGTAAGAGATGATTATATGAATTATAGAGTATTATAAGAGTACACAAATGTAGGGTATCTGTTAGTCTGTCACATCAGGACTTACTTTATGTGTTTGGTTAGCCTTTTGTGTCCGGATGCGTCGATTCACAGTCGATTTCAATTGTCAAAGGTGCGTCGCAATAGGCGCAGGGGCTGCACCTGACCCACGCTGTCCAGCTCCATGATCTCCATGAGATCCTCCTGCAATAGTGTTGGCTCCCTGTAGGTCTGATAGACTGTTTCTGGTACGGATTGAGCAGATTGTGCGGCAGCTGCCGTTGATTGTGTTGCCTGGGTTTCGTCTTCAGCTTGCGGATCTTCATCTTCGGCAATGGCGATAAAGTTGGCCAACTGCGGGGTCGACATATCGGCGGTGGTAATGATGGGTCGATCGTGTATGACCTTGAACCAGGGCAGTGTTAGTGAGATGCGATGCCAGCGCTCCGAGGCACGTGCCGACTTGACATTCTGCCGCATCAGATTGGCGTGTGCCGCTGTTGGATATGCGCCCATGCCGCCGCCACCTAATGCCGTGACATCGGCAATCCGTAGCGCATTCTGGCTGGTGGTGGGCATATCGTCATCATCGCCATTGAGGGGCGCCAGGCGCACCAAACCCGACTCGGCCAGCATGGCTGTATGCATCTCACCCTCGGAGTCGTTGTCATCGAGGATGTGGTTATTGTTGTTGTGCATGTTTTGGATGTTGTTCATGTTGCTATTATTATTAATGTTGTTGTTGTTGTTGTTGTTATTGTAGCCAGAATTGCTCGAGAAGTGCATGATTTCCAAAGGCAACGGCAATTGATGCGCCTGCTGCATGTCCAGCTCCAGCAGCTGCTGCTCCCGCTGTTGCTGATGATGATGTGCATGTGCATGTGCATGTGCATGTGGATGTGGATGTGGATGATGCTGTGGCACATGCGGCTGTTGATCAAGTTCCTGCAGCTGCGCCTCTTGCCGTCCCTGTTGCTGTTGCGCCTCCGTTTCCGTGGACATCTCCGATACGGATATACAGTTCATGACCCGGTGTGCGGCGGCTATCTGGCTGCGCATCATGTTGTTGGTGGAACGCGAGTTGCCATATTCCAGCCGTTGCTGCAGCATGTTGCGCTTGAAGATGTCCACATGCAGATGCTGTGGCGAATTCTGATGTTGTGGCAATTGGCTGAGATGCGAAACGGGCGCCAATTGTGCTACCTGTGGAACAGTTGGAAGTCAAGAGTCCTGAGTTGACTGACTACCCCGTGGGCCAGATTCCACTTACCTGATTGCCTGCATCGAGTATCAGTGACGGACCCGTCGAGTCGCTGGTCACCAGGCGACGGTTGCGTCTCTGCACGATACGCTCAATATTGGAACGCGACTGCGCGTTGCCATAGCTGATGCGCCTGGCGGCGCGCTGGCGTCGTTCCATAGCCTCGCGTCGCGCATCGTCGGCAGCGCGCATCTTGGCCGTATGACGGAGTTCGCTGCGCAAATAGAAGCCGGCGCCAGTTTCGGCCAACTGGGCATTGCGACGCGATATCTCCTGGCCCAGCTCCCGGGCACGCTCCAGCGCCTCGAGACGTTCGCGTCGCTGCTGTGCCTGCGCCGCCTCCGGCGTTAGCGGCAGCATGGTCTGCATACGTCGCGGCGTACCAGAACTGGTCGGGGACTCGTTGATGTCCTCGATTTGACGGAACAAACGTTTCAAGCGCACCTGACGCATCTTCATCTCGATGGTGCGATCATTGAACTCCTGGATGCGCTCGTATTCCTCGCGCAGACGCTGCAGCTGACCATTACGCCGGCTGTTGTTGAACATCCGCCGGAAATACGGCGTACGCTTGATTTGATACGACATGGTTCAGCTGGCAACTGGCAACTGGCCACTGGCCACTGACTCCTCTGCCCGCTCGAAGTGTGCCGTCAATTGGCGCTGGACGAGTCTGTGAATGTGTCTGTGTGTCTGTGTGTGTGTATATATACGTATATATATATTTTATATATATATCCAAGTATATATATAAATAACTATATATATATATATATATATATTTGGCTGTCTCTCTAGGTCCCTCCTTCTGTGTGTCTGATATATGTAGATATATCTATATCTATATATATATATATGTTGTGTGTCTGTCTGCCTCCTGCCTGTCCGTCTGTATATAGTATATATGTGCGTATATATAGTATATATGTGTGTATATTGTATGTATGTAACCAACAACGAATTTTGGAATCAAAGGCTTCGCTACAATTGACGAGGAGAGATTTTTGGTCCGCTTTTTGTTGCACTTGAAAATTTTGTACGCTTCCTAAAAAAATGGGAAAACGTTATTTACTGAATGTGGCTGTGACGAAAATGATTTTATATTGACTGCTCGTTGAACATTTTGAAGTGGACAGACGAGTCGTCGCCGCCGCCAACTGAGATCCCCACCGGCCGGACGACTAGACCCAGCACAAGGCACCAAAAAGACCCCCGGCTAAACTCAAATTTCGGCACATAAAGAAAATTGTGCCCCGATCTGGAACTGCGGCAGGGACCTTGACCACGATACCAAAAAAGGATAAGTCCCAAGTTGTGTCAACTCCTTCTGGGACATCAAAAAGTGGGAAAGAATCGTTGTCCACTAAACCGGCAATATATGGAGGCTGTTCCAATTGTGCGAGTAAATCAGTTCGTGTGGTTTTTTTTATATCCTGATCTTAATTGAAAATTGATATGGAGGGTATAATAATTTAGGGCAAATGTACATATGGCAATACCGGAGTCGACTTAACCCTGTTCCTCCTGTTCGTCCGATCGTCCGTGTGAACACATTGATTTCTTATACCCTGATCCCAATTAAAAATTGGTATGAAGGGTATTATAAGTTTGTGCTAATTTATGTAACAGGCAGAAAGAGACGCGGCAGACCCCATAAAGTATATATATTCTTGATCAATAGCTGAGTCGATTTAACGCTGTGCGTCTGTCTGTCTGTCTGTCCGTTTGTCTGTCTATCCGTTTGTACACGCCGATCTTAGAGACTACAAGAGCTAAAGGGTTCAAACTTCTCATGAAGATTCGTATATACCACACGCAGATCAATTTTATTTTTAATTTTGGATGCCACGCCCCCATCGCCCGATTATCGATAAATTTGTTTTTCCATAAAATAGCCATAACTTAGGCATTTGTAGAGCAATCCACACCAAATTCGGTAAGTAGGGTCATAATATACTGTCATACTGCAGAATGGAATTTCCCAAAATTTTGATATACACCTCCATTTTCCCGGAATGTGACTAAATGTATATAGCTGCTACCATTTTTATGCTTGTGTCATTAAATTTGGTATGTTACAAATACATTTTTACCATCCTAAATTCGTCCCATGCAAATTAAATAAGTGCTTACAATTTCTACAATACTTATCATAATAATATGAATTTCAGTATATATATTTATTTATATATTTGATTATGTCATTAACCAATGCCAAAAATTTTGGAACGATCGGATTATAAACACCAAAGTTGTAAGACTCGGAAGTGGCCGAAAACGGGCTAAAATGGCAAAAGGTGAAAAATGCATTATGTTACCTGGCGGCTAAAGGCTTGCAGCTAGGGACATGTAATTTGGCTTGTTACTCCGCATTGATTGCATTTTCTAAAATTTTTGATGCCATCAAAAAAATTTGATAACAGGTGTAATTTTTTGATTTAAAACAAGATTTTCAACATACGTATTTTAGAATGTATTTCGAACTTATACTGAAAGTTTCAAGTCGATCGGATGATAAACACAGAAGTTATTCGCAAAGGAATGTAAAAAGTCATATATGGGGTGGCCCCCTGATGCAGCGCTGACTCTAGTGTACGCTGGATAACGCTAAAATTGGGTATTAAGCGATTCTAACTGCATTGCACTCCACTTTGGCTCCACTGCCATATGCAGCTCAGAGTTATAGAGCTAAGCTAAGCTCAACTCAGCTCATCTCTCAGTCATCAAGCTGAACACCTGAGAAATAAAATGAAGTCTTCCTGTATGCAAAATATTTTGAAAAGTTAAAGGACCCCAAGGCTAGAGATGGGCATGAGCATTAAATTTGAAGGCCCGGTACGTCCTGAGCCGGCAGCACATTTTTAAAGGTCCCCAAACGAAATTCACGTAAAAAAATAGGTTCAATATGTAATTTAAAAAAGAAGAGGGTTTACGGTTTTCTTTAGATTTTATACTTAGGATTGCTCGATTCCAACTAGTCAAATTCAGCTATTTGCTAATCTCAGCTGCGGTATATTTTCAGCAGTTTTAGGCATTATTTTTATGATTTGACCCAAACTATCTTCCGTTAGACATGGCTACATGTCTTTTTCCGCCAGGTTCTAAAAATTTAAGCGCTTATCTTGCAAGATGATAAGATCAGTCCATTGTCGGCTAAAAATAGAGATATTTTGGCTGAAGTTTTTCGTCAGATTGTCTTTATTTATAATTATCATTTGTCTATTTAAAAATTGAAGATCTAACGACGACATCATCGTAATAATTAGAGGAGATTGAAGACTTTAAGATTGTACATTTTAAAATTACACAAAATTCACAGTTTACAAAATTAGCTATTAATATATGTATATATAAGATCGACATATGATTAAAAATATTAAAAAAAAATACTGTTGATTGGAGATGTCTGGTTTTGGTACTGGTTTTAAAGGCGCCTGCGCCTGGTGTCAAGTCTTAGGCCTTTACCGATTTCGAGATCATCTTCTTCAGTTTGTCCTCATCCGCTCCCACCAAGGTGCCGACGCGCCGGTTGCCTCGGATCAGCACGAATGTGGGCATGCTGCGCACATTGTAGGCTTCGACCAGTTCGTCGTACTTGTCCACGTTGATCTTGAGGATAACCGCTTGGCCCTCGTAATGGCGCGCCAGCGACTTGACGGTCCTGTCCATATCCTTGCAGGGCCCGCACCAGTTGGCGTAGAAGTCGAGGACGACCAACTTACGCTCGGCGTCATCCAGGCACTTGTAGAAATGGGACATGCTGCGTATGGCTGACATTTTCACTAGTTGTAGATTTAACTCGGTTTAAGATAAATATATAAGAGATTTTCACCCAAAAATTGTCAAATTAATGCGAAGCTCACCCCGGAGATGATCTATTTATAGCATCCAATTAACTGGAAACTTCCAAGTGCAAAATGGCGCTGATGAGAAAACGGTACTTTTACAGTTCAAGTGCGTTGCCACCTGTTGGTTGAAATTCTATTTGGCAGCTCTTCCATGTGTCTATCGATAACAAGTTCTCCTAGAAAAACTAGATTGTCGCGTAGGATTTGAAATCTATTTAAACCTATTTTAATCATGTTTACATATTTCTATAAAAGCTATCGGCGAATTAACATCCAAATGTTTGGCATAACTTTACGAATTATAAGATGATACGAAACTAAATTATGATTTATAAGAGGTTTCATATTTTTAACGATGTGAAAAATATTACGAATTAACGAGGGGACCAAAATTTAAGAAATTTTTTCAAATTATCGAAGTTTTTTCAAGGGGAAAGAAATTTTTTTATTGAGAATTTCGAAGAGGCGGAGTACGTATTACCGCGACTCGACTGTATATGCAAAAAAAGACACATATTGCTTCAGGCTGTGATCCAATAATCATTTGTCAATCAAATAATTTCCAAAAAATGCCAAAACATTTCTCTTTTTTGAATTTTCTTATCGACAATAGTAACGCGCGCTTTGGTCACACTGTCCAATATTTTGAATTTTAACCGAGCCGTGGGTAAATTAAACTTCAAAACAAATAGGAATTGGCCCAATTTGGTTTCAGCTTTCAAAGTGGGCTGATAAAATTAGTACAAATTTCGTACGTTGAAAACTTTTCATTTTCGAGTCAGTCAGAAATTCGAGTAATTTGTTTGATTCCTTTTCGTCCAGTTTAAGTGAAAAAATCAAAAAAAATTTGAGAAGCATTCCGCCGCTGTAGCCATGGTTCACATCGTTCAGAATAAGGAGGATTTCGAGCAGCAGCTGTCCAATGCCGGTGAGAAGCTAATTGTTATCGACTTTTGCGCCAACTGGTGCGGCCCGTGCAAGATCATTGCCCCCAAGCTGGAGGAGCTGGCCGCCCAGTACGCGGAGCGTGCCGTGGTGCTGAAGGTGAATGTGGACGACAACGAGGAGATAACCGTGGAGTATAACATAACCAGTATGCCGACGTTTGTGTTTATCAAATCCGGCGAGGTGCTGGAGGTGTTTGTCGGTGGCAATTCGGAGAAATTGGCCAAGTCAATGGAGAAGTACGTCGACGACGCCGACGAGCCCGAGGAGGAGGAGCTGCGTCAGCAAATGAGCAGCACCTCGGACAGTGCTGCCAGCGGCAGCACCATATGCGAACTGGACGAGGAGCCCAAGGGGGCACACAATGTGCAGGAGTCTGTGCGTGAAACCTTGAGCAAGGAGGGTGTCCTGGAGAATTAAGTTATACCAAATGCTATCCCAAATCCCCATAAACGGCCAAATGGAAAACTCATGCAAATACCAATAACAATCACAGTCAATCAATCCACCATCCGCCAGTACGAATACATTCATCATACACCCACAATCAGACGACAGACACAAGAATCATTACGGATTTCATACTAGCCATAATTGTCTATTTTCCCGAAAAATATTGTTATTCCACCATTAAATCTGAATTGTTGCCAATTAAGATAAAGTTAAGGGTTTTAACCAAAGGGTGATCCAGGTAGTTGCTGCTCCGGGCACATTTCATGTACTGGAATTACTCTAGAGAGAGGATTATAATAGTTATACCATATTATATATAAGATTTTGGATTCAATGTTTACCATTGTACAATCTTTTTCTTAACAGACCGCAGTAAATCCAATAAGAACGCATCACAAAAGTGGCAATTTTTTCTATCCTAATTGGGTCCCCCCTAAATTTAATAAGCTTTTATATTTTCTATAATCCTTAGCATATTGAATATTTTGTCCGACAGCCGAGCATTCCGAGCATTATTCATTCTAGTTCTCTCCAGCAAACGCACATTTTCGGAGAATTTTATAATATAAAATATAATAATATAACTACATCTTCAGTCGAAAAGTTCAGCAAAAGCGTGCCCAATATAAACAGCAATTCGACCCATAGATTTCACAGAATCCCTGCTTGCCTTTGGATTCCTTCGTAATGTCTAATAAAATACAAATGTGTTAGATTAAATATTTCTATCATCATTCTTTAAGGTATTCTTTATTCTAATTATCATTAAATCAGGATTGTTATAAAAAAAATCATACCAGGCGCATTCAAATCAAAAATCTTTGAACTGCCACAGGTCACACGGAACTTCTATCCCCCATATTACTTTTTGGCGAAAGTAATTTTCATAGCGTGTGTCGGGGTGATCTTGAAGCCCTGGAGCGCTTCTTTGGCGGCATTGCTCTGCAGTTCGGTTGTGAATTCCACGAAGGCAATATCGTGACGATTGGGCACCAGACGCACTTCCTTGAAGCCGGGGAACTGATTGAAGAGCATGGACAGCATCATCTCGTTGGTTTCCTCCGGCAAGTTGGTCAGGAATAGAATCTGATTGGGTGGCTGTTCGGTTTGTGTGTTTGGATTCGAATTCTCGGCGCTTGAGGGCTTCTTCTTCTTGTCCCTGCAGGAAAATCATAAGGGAAGTGTAAATAAATGAATGTAAAAACAAGTCAAGATAGATTATCTTCGGCGCGCCGCAGATTTTTATACCCTTTTCGAAGGTACAGGATGCCAGGATATATGACAGCTATATGATATAGAAGTGTGATTCTTAAGAAATTTGGTGTAGTGGTTTGATGTAGTAGTAGATACTAACGGATCCTAGGAGTATGTCAGCTTTCATTCCTTTACTTTAGAAAACATGGGAAATATAGGCAAAACCGATTTTCGGTTATATAGCAACTTTATGATATAGAAGTCGGATTCTAATGAAATTTGGTGGAGAGGTAGATAATAACCAATTTTAAAGCTTACAAACTTTCATTCCAATACTTTGGAAAATATGTGAAATATGGACAAAACAGATTTTTGGTTATATGGCAGCTATATGATATTGTGGTCCGATCCGGCCGGTTCCGACAAATGTGGGTCTATGCTGTTTCCTTCTTTTTTTTCTTCGAAAAAGAGTACAAAAATGAAATTCCAAATTCCAACTTACTTTTTCTCGTCGGCGCCGGGTGCCGGCTTTGGCGGCTTCACCTTCTTGGGGCGCTCCTTGTAGGTGCCCTTCAGCTTGGCCACAATATCCGAATCGGACTTGGAGTAGGCGATGCGCATTGGCTTGTCGTAGAAGGGGAAGCCCTGCATGGTGCGTAGGGCGTTGGATGCACTGCCGATTTCCTTGAAGATGACGAAGGCCTGTCCACGCATTTTCAATGTTTTCAGTGCGACGATGTCCAGTATTTGGCCGAACTGTGAGAAAATCGCGTAGAGGGACTTCTTGAGCTCCTCCTTTTTGATCTTCTCATTGAGATTGTTAATGTAGATCGTTTGATTCGGACGTACATCCATTTTAGTAATTTTTATTCAAATTATGCGAAATTAAATCTAACACAAATTAAATGTTAAGGAAAATGCTGCCCCGTACGTTCTGTCGATTAGAGATGTGAAATGCAGTCGCGATTCGCCTGTCGCCATGTTTCGATACAGTTATCGATAGTTAAAATGGTGCTGCCAACTGGGTCCAAAGGTACCTTTGGACACATTTCTGCAAGGCGAAAATATGTTATATTCTATAATATCTAATATGAACCGATCTGGTTAAATATTTATTTGTGTTTATTTATTAGACTATAACATATCGATGCAATTTTTGTGTGTTCAAAGCCTAGAGATGACACATGGATATTATGATAGCTTCCAAGTAAATTAATAAAAAGTGCATAAAGAAACTCGTTGGTTTATATTAATCTCACTGTAGAAATACACAAATAGCTTACATAGTTGTTATATTGGAATTTATTTATATAAGCAATTTAATAAAAATTTAATAAATTAAAAAAAAAAAAAACAGTAAAAATGTTCTTTTGAGCTTATTTATTTCTTATGATCATAATTATTATTATTATTGTATGGCCATAGCAATCCCCATTGGGTTACAGACTGAAGCAATATTTGTCTTTTATCTGCTTCCTTCACCGAAGAGCTTTTTTTTTACGTGGCTGGATTTCAGGTTCTACGCCACAACCTAGTTTTTCTAGGAGGGTCATACCTATCGGCATGAGCAGGACTCGAACTCGCACCTCTTGTTTAGCGGGCCAGTTCGCTATCCACAGGTCCACCGAGGCCCCATTTCTTATAAGTAGAACTAGTTGATTTCCTTCTTATATTTAGAAAAACAGTTTGAAAACAGAAGATTTGCGCTTAATTTGCATATCGATAAACTTTGCAAGTCGCTCCTCGCTAATCAGTTGTTTTTTGCCGGTTGCGATTCCCTCTTGGCGCTGGCTTTGTGCGGCATTTCAATTTGCAAGAATTCCGAAGGGCTTTTACTTTCCCATGTTTCCCACAGCGGCCATTGACAAGAAGGATCGTTATGCCAAGCTGTCGTTTCTTGGTGAGGGTCAGGTAAACACGTTTATCATCATATGTGGCAAATACCTTAACTGTTCTTATGGCTTGTCCCGCAGTTTGCCATCGTGTACAAGGCGCGGGACACGGTGACGAGTCAGATTGTTGCCGTCAAGAAGATCAAGCGCGGCACCAGGGAGGAGGCACGGGATGGTATTAATCGCACAGCATTGCGGGAGATAAAGCTGCTGCAGGAGTTGCAGCACGAGAATATTATTGGATTGGTCGATGTATTTGGACGTTTGTCGAATGTCTCGCTTGTCTTTGACTTCATGGACACGGATCTGGAGGTGATCATCAAGGATAATAAGATCATATTGACCCAGGCCAATATAAAGGCATATGCCATCATGACATTGCGTGGCCTGGAGTATTTGCATGTCAATTGGATTCTTCATCGGGATCTGAAACCCAACAATTTGCTGGTGAACAGCGATGGTATACTGAAGATTGGTGATTTCGGTCTGGCCAAGAGTTTTGGTTCACCCAATCGCATCTACACACATCATGTGGTCACACGCTGGTATCGTTCGCCCGAGTTACTCTTCGGTGCCAGACAATATGGCACCGGGGTGGACATGTGGGCCGTAGGATGCATTTTAGCGGAGCTTATGTTGCGCGTCCCATTCCTGCCGGGTGACTCGGATTTGGATCAGTTGACGCGGATCTTTAGCGTCTTAGGCACACCCACAGAGCACGAATGGCCACATCTATCGAAACTCCACGATTATCTGCAGTTCCATCGGTTTACAGGAACGCCACTGCAGAATATATTTACAGCTGCCGGCAACGATATGATAACGCTGATGAAACGCCTCTTTGCTATGAATCCGCTCAAGCGTTGTTCTTGCCGCGAGGCACTCAGTATGCCCTATTTCCATAATAAGCCAGCGCCCACAATTGGACCCAAATTACCCATGCCCTCGGCCATATTGGCGGCCAAAGAAAGCAGCAATCCCGGTGATAAGCCTGTGCTCAAGCGCAAGCTGGTGGAGACCACGGTGCGTGGCAACGTGTTGCCCCAGAAGAAGAAACTCATGTTCTGATTCAGTTGATGTTAATTTATCTAGTATGTAGAGTATGCCTCGTCGGTAACTAAAATAAAAGCTAAGTTTATAGTCTTTCTCAATTGATCCAATCTTTATATTTTTATGCAGCTGTTGAACGTGGACTGGATTATCCGTCGCGGCCATTGGAAGCCATTATTTCCGCTTTTGTTCAGAAGCCAAATTTAAGTTCGTTCCAAGCGGACTGCGGGGCAGTGGAACATCTCGTTACCTGGTTACCTTTGCAAGTTGCCTTTGGATTTGTTGTCTATTCTTTTGGATGGAATGTCTGGCAGTTATTGATCAAAATTCGTAGCGCAAAATTCTGTTAGTCTCGTAGACTTTTTGGGTATTCTTTACATAGGTGTCGAGGCAACAGCATGCCGTTGGGCAGGAAATTGGCAATTGGCTCGGAAGAGGCCCGCAGGCAACGTGCCGAATTGCGCATCAGCTACGGCAATAAGCTGTCCAACATGAATCTGAGTCGGTTGCGTGGCCGATCGAATGCAGCTGCTACCCCAACCTCAAGCCCGCCCGCGCTGAATACCACATCCTCCACATCATCGGCTATGGACACTGCATCGCTGCGGCGCATTGCCTCCAGTTTTGCCCAAGTTAGTGAGGTAAATTTTGGCTCCAGTGCGGCACTGCCGCATGAGGATGGCGACGATGATGTACGAGAGGAGCGCGCTGAAGTCTTGATCCGCAGCGAACCATTCAAATCGGTGACTGCTGCAACAGCTGCTGCGGCGACTGCTAAGACCACTCGTTCCACAAGGCCTTCGATGAAGCCTGTGGACACCGTACCAACGGCGCCAATGGGTGTCGCACAGTCACGTGCCAGCGAGCGTTGGGGTCAAATCGCGGGTACTGTTTCGACGCTGTTCCGTGTCCGGCGCATATCCAACGCGAATCCAATGTCGGAACTTCGTCGATTGCGTGAGCAAAGGGATCTACTGGAAGCCTTTACTCGACCCTTTCTCTACGAGGATAACGCACGTTCCAAATGATCTATGAATATAGTCGTACAATCATCATGCTGTTGCTGAGTCCCTAAGAAATCAATACTGTAACCGAAGTTAACCAAACTCAACTGAAAATACCCAAAAACCTAAACTGTCTCGAGCTCAACGTATCAGGTCCAATCATACTATAAAATATATAATAATATAAGCCCAAAATGAAAAAACAACCTATACTTTGCAAATATTTTTTATACATCTATATTTGCTTTATGGCCAGGGGCCTCGGTGGACCAGTGTATAGCGCACTGTCCCGCCAAACAAGAGGTGCGAGTTCGAGTCCCACTCATGTCGATCGGGATGACTCTCCTAGAAAAACTAGGTTGTGGGGTAGGATTTGAAACCCACTCACGTAAAAAAAGTTCTTCAGTGAAAGTAAGTAGAAATAAAGAAGAATAAAGTGCTCCAGGTTTTGACCCGATAGGGTTGTTATAGTCACATAATAATGATAATAATTTGCTCAATGGCTAACTGGAGAGATTCCATTTTTATTACTAACTTTTTATATTTTGAGTGCTTTAAACTTCTATGTCTGAAATTTATGAAATATTTGGTTCAGATTGAAGATGAAAAAGAAAGTTTTATTTTTAGATTTGCTAAGAAATCCAATAACGTTGGTACTTCAAATAAAAGTTTGTTTGATATATCTTGGTTCACACATGATGTGAGTGTTATAATACACCATACACCATATCATATTTATTCTGGACAATATCAATATATTCCCATTCAATTAGGAAATTGTAATATAATATATGTTTCACATCACCAAAAATTCGATAGTCATTTGGTTTTCAGTTCGGAGAATTACAGTTCGGCAGTCTTTCTGGACGATTTGGACATGGTATTACCGAACTACTTTAAAAGCTTAAGGCTGCCCTTTAAAGCTGGGACCTTATATAAGGTTCAAAGCTGAAATATCTGAAAAATTAGAAGATAGAGCCCTCTGGTACCATTTTTTTGTATCCTCGAAAGTGGTGATGGAGACGAAAACAGAAGAGACAATCTCTTGGCTATACAGCGGGTAGGACTTTCCAACGAAGTGTTTCCAAGTAAGATTAAACGACCCGACTAACATGTGGTTGAGCGTTGTCGCGCTGCAAAATTAATTTGTCATGTCTATCCGAAAATTGCGGGCGTTTTTCTTACAATGCTCGTCTCAAACGCATTAATTGGGATACCATCGTCCATATTATTAATTGTGCCCATGAAGGGATGATGTTCCCTTACGATTCTGAAAATTTCAGAACTCTTGCAATTAGCTCAATAAAAACGCATTTTCATCTAAAATTCACATTCACAACTCATAATCGTATTCGTATTCGTATTCAAATGCAGCTATTCAGTTACAATATTCAAAATACTAAAATACTAAAAATACTAAAACTCGAAAATTCCAATTCCTT
Source organism: Phorticella flavipennis (assembly GCA_037040045.1). Taxonomy (NCBI): domain Eukaryota; kingdom Metazoa; phylum Arthropoda; class Insecta; order Diptera; family Drosophilidae; genus Phorticella; species Phorticella flavipennis. The sequence goes on along the minus strand of JBANCY010000464.1, from coordinate 14,990 downwards.
TCAACTTTTGCACTTCTCGTCGAACTCATACAATTTGTGGCAATGGGCAGCACAGCTTATTTTGGGATTGTTTGCATTTGTCTAGAAGCAGCGACATCTGTCTCGGGGACACTCCGACTTGTAGTTGAGGCACTGATCCATGCAGTAGGTATCGGCGCCTTCGCGTCCCTCCAGTTCACCAATTGCGACACATTCTTGACTGGAAAAAGAAGAGGGACTTAGTAGAGTTTTGGAAGCATATTTTGGACGCGAGCTATACTTACGGACAATGGCAGGCAGTTTCGGGGCAATTGGGTGGATAACGCAGACAGTTGATTTCACACCAATTATCGATGCCGGGCAGCAAACGGAATGGCGGAGCTCCAATACATTTTTGATCTCTGTAAATTCGGGCAAAGTTCAGACAGCGCCATAAAAAGTTAGTGGATTGAACCAAAAGCAAAGCAAAACCAAAGCGTAAGCCCGTTACCCCCCTTTTTCTCTATTTGTACAGTTGGCCTAGCCAAAACTTTCAAAACGTTTGAACTATGATATATATTGTTAAATTCATCATTTTCATTCGAAATTCAACCTTGAAGCATTTTGTTCCATACATTTAGGTGAAATTCCAAATTCAAAATTATCAGAAACTATTGATCTTGTCATGCCTTTGAAGAAAGCCGTCGAAGACTTCCATCGCGTGGAACAGAAACGTCGCGATTTGGCCGAGTTACGTGTTAGTTACGGCAACGCGCTATCAGATTCAAATCTGGGGCGTTTCCGACGTAATTCCTATGCCAATTTGAAGGCCCAGCAAGAACAATGCAACTGGAATACTTCTTTGCCCAATGATCGGGCAGCCAACACCTTCAGCTGGCAGATGGCCAATGCCTATTCACGGGTGTCTCCACCGGAGGCTCTGCGTACGCGTTTGCCAACTGTTAGCTCAAGTATTTGGGATATTTCAGAACAGGATACATATGGTATCGGCAGACCCAAACGAATGCCGCAACGACTACCCAGACTCAATGAACTCTATATGGAACATCTGAAAAGGTCGAGAAGGACCAAAACCAACTACCAAGGATCGGAATGCGCAATAAATAAAATATCCAATTATTATTGTGGATAATTCTATCAAAATGCAAAATGAGGAAATGCAAGAGTTAGCATAGGCTTACGATTTATTCTTGAGACATTTCTACATTTCGATAGATAAATATATGAAATTGATGAATCGCAAAAATGTCTGTTTTGTGTACTTTTATTGCTCTTTAGAAACTGGAACAATTTTTGGGAGCGGTTTCATATAGCAAATCATCTATTGCAAAAAATTCCAAAAGTATATGATATAGAAATATTTTGAATTTCTGTCGAGGGACAAGCTTTCTACGTAAACCAGTCTGAAATTCGAAAATAGAAAAGAATTTGGTATTTTTTTTTTGGCACCCTAGCAACCATAGGGCACTGAAAAGCAATTTATTTCCAGATCAAGTATTTTTTTGAAGGAAAAATCAAAGATTTTTGGCTTAGGTAAAACTCTGCCAGCTTTGAATTATAATTTTTTTTGCAACATTTTTTTTGACAGTATTAGTAAAAAATTTTTTTTTTTCTAAAATATTTTTGACGAAAATATTGTAACAAAAGGAAGCGTCGTAGATCCTTAAAAGTAAGCTTCATAGTGGTCAGGAGGATTATAACATGTCCGCATGTCTGGCGCATGTCCGTCTCCAGAATACGTAGAGCGTTGCCAAAGAGATCTCCGTAAAGGTCCGGAGATGAATCAAATCAATATATGTATATCTCTCTGCCTGTTTGTATAAGACCTCATATAAGCTATGTAGTATCTGCCTGTTTTTCGTAATTCATTAAGTTTCTATAAAGGTCCGACCACTATATCATAAAGCTACCATACAACAGAGGATAATTTTGCTCATATTTCACATTTTTCAAATGGGATCAGGATAGAATAGCTTAGTTGGAATGTACGTAACAGGCAGAAGAAGATGAAGCAGATCCCACACCGTATATATATATTCTTATATCAGCTTCAGTAGCAGAGTCCATATAGCTATGTCCGTCGATCTGGGAGACTACAAGCGCTAGAGACACCAAACTTGACATAAAGATCCATGTATAGCTTGCCTACATTTTGTCTATAGCAGCCACAATTGTTGGAGTCACAGCAATTGGCGCCCAAAGTTTTGATCTTCCGAAAATTAAATAGTTCCCCGGATCAATGTAACAGTATAATGTAATGTAATGAGTTTAGGATTATGTATTTATCGGAAAATAGGGTAATCCTATGGAAGGGTAAAATAGATTGTGGAGTAGGACTTGAAATCCACTCGCATAAAAATAATATTTTCAATGAAGGAAGCAAAAAGAAAGGCGAATACTGCTTCAGGCTGCCACCCGATAGGGTGATATATAAAATAGTTGTATTAATGGCCATGACATGAAGCTACGTTGAAAATTTCATAAAAATCGGATCATAACGTATTTTCTCAACTATCAAAAGGATACTTTCGAATATCATATATTGTTCTATGTTTTTCGCTTACTTCAAACTTGTCTCGTGGGACTCGGATGTAAAAAGTTTAAGTCTTTTAAAATTTCGAAAAAATATACCCATTGTTTTACTTGTCTAGTCCTGCCAAAATTTAAAGAAATCGGAAAATGCTCCCACATTTGCTTTTCCTTCACTATCAACAACAGTTCAGTTTTTCTTTTTCTTTCCAACACTGTTGTTGAAATCGGTTGGCATCTTTGTCATACTCTCTTCAAACTGGCACGGATGTCACTTGTGCTCCGGGCTCAATGTGTATTTTTTCATCAGACAGTAACACGTTTTTATTTCGGGCAGAGTCAGTTTATCTTACACTTTCACACCTTAAAGACACACTAAAAATATATATACTCATCTTTATGTATATTATTGAGCATTTTCCGATAAAGCTCATGCCAGAAACACAAAATTTTAATGAAAAATCGCATCAAATACAAGAATTTGAATTTGAATCTTAAAGGGATATACGGTAACGGTAAAGCTAGAAGGGAACTAACGGAAACACGAAACGGACAACTCCCACACAATCGCACAAGGATGAATCGCTCACGTTTCAGTCAGCTCAGACACGATCGGGAAAATGATGGACTGCAGCAGGCGCTACAGATGCCTGGACCGACCCATTTGGTGGGCAACACTCAGACGCCGGTGCGTAAGACGACCTACACCCGGACGGAACTGTTGCAGCGTGCACCAATGGGTGAGTGGTAACATCTGGTAATATCTATTGGCATAGTATTCGGGTTTTTGTAAAGTTTGGGTTCATCTAATATTTTGTAAGTTTCGTCCAATTTACGAAATAGACTTCTTTCAGAAGAGACAAATCTTCTATTAGCTATTGCAATATTTGATATATTTTTCGCACGAAAATATCCTAAATATTTTGTCTAGAAAAATAGGCTTAAACGTGAAAAATAGGATTATAGGAAAAAATAACACTTAACACAGTGGGTCTGTGGATATGGCTAGGGAATCTGGCAAAAATAGCTATGAAAGATACTACTTGAGGTTAATTTTCTAGAGGTGGAACTGTCTCGGCTGATTCATTATCTGTTTCAATTTATTTCTTTCTTATTGTCTATTCATATTCATAGAATTGTATCCTTTTATCGATTATTATTACTATATGACCATTAAAACCTCATTGGGTCAAAGCCTGAAGCCCTATTTTTCTTTATTCTGCTTCTTTCACTGAAGATTTTTTTTACGTGGGTGGATTTCAAATCCTACGCCACAACCTAGTTTTAGTGGAGAGTTTTCTAGGAGTGTCATGCCTATCGACGTGAGCGGGACTCGAATCTCTTGCTTGGCTTGACAGTGCGATATCCACTGATCCACCGAGGTCCCCTCCTTTCATCCATCACTAATGTTAATATTTTCCAAGGTCTTTCGTCTACTATTTTTCTTTCTTCTCGTTTCCTAACTATTTTGATCTCAATTTCTTTATATAGTATTTTTACATTTCTATCTATATTCTCTCTTTCTTTCATTCTATTTTTGGGGGTGAGACTCTGCAATCTTTTTTCTATGAATCCGTAAATTTTTTAGAGAACAAAGACATGTATATGGGAAAACTATTCTATCTTCCCTCTTTTTTTCCAGATTTCATCCAGTTCTTCTCATCCAGTTTCAATATATTTATAATTCTCCCATTCTCTCTATATTTGCTTTTCAGTCTCTGTCTTTATTGATGACTCTCAAACTTAACCCGTCTATTCTTTCGATCTATTTTGTTCTCAATTGCAATTCTTTTTCGATCTCATTTTATTCTTCCTTTTCTCTTTGTCCCCAAACATCTATAGTTTTCTCACAAATTCTCCAAATTTTTTCAAGTCTTCTGTCAACTTTGTCTGCCTATGGCTTTCTTTGAAAATTTCTTGTTTTATTGTATCTTACTCTCTCTGAATTTTTCTCTCTGTTATCCTTAGAAATTTTTTCCTTCTTCTCGTTCTCTGGCTATTTTTGACTAACTTCCTCTATATCTTTTTTAAATCTCTCTTTTCATTTTACTGTCTCTTTCTTGTTAAGTTTATTTTTCTAATTTTCTGCTTTCCCTTTGTCTCTTCCTTTTTTTGAATCTTACTTCTTTATCTCTGTCTCAGTTTAAATATCTCTCATCTCATTTCCTTTTCCATTTCCCTATATCTTTTTTCGTTCTTTCTTTTTCCCATTTTAATTATTCTTTTTACATGTTATTTCCCTGTCTTTATATCTTCACCCATGTTCTTCTTTTCAGTCTTTCTTCTTTTTATCCCCGTTTCTACCAATTTTTCTCTCTCTTTTTCTACCTTTCTCTATATCTGTTTCAATACCGCTCTTCCCCTTTTTAATTTGAATTTTCCTATCCCTCTCGTTCTTTTCTTTTCTCATTCGTATTATTCTTACATTTTCTCTTTCTCCTTTATGTCTTTATCTTTATCTCTTTATCCATCTCCTTCGTTTCTTTTTCTTTTAATTTCCCTTTTTATCCCTGACTCTCTAACTCCACCTTCGTCCAATCCAATCTTCCAATAACATATCTAATCAGTATTTTCCGCTATGCTCCTTCTCTCCCATCCCCACAGCAACAAATTTAACTCGGAACAAGCGTCCGGTCACTTCCGGCGCCACTCGCAACCCCCACGCATCACCGGTTGCTGATGTGCCCGCGGTCCGGCGCACAGGTGCGGCACGTGGAAATCTTGTGCCGCGCGTGGCCAAGCTGCAAGTTGGTGCCAATATCAACAGCGGCATCCACAACAACAGCAACTGCAACAGCGGCAACAATCATGCCAACAACAACAACATTCACATCAACAGCAACAAGAATAACACCAACAACAACAACAACAGCAACAACAGCAACAACAACAACGCCGCCAACAAGATTAGCTTGGGCCCCAGCTATACGAGTCCGACTACTGGCAACAATTACAATCTTGGCAAGAATCTATCCGTCTGCAAGGCCGACAAGAAGGAGAAGACTAGCGTCTATTTGTCCACCACCTGCGAGAACAGTAGTCCACGTATGATACTGGACCCTGTGCTGGATCTCGAGCACGAGATGCCGCTGCAGATGGATGGACTTATCAATGCGCACAGCTGCAGCTTGAGCAACAGCCACAGCAACAGCAGCAGCAGCAGTAGCAGCAGCAGCAGCAACGCCAACAGCCACAGCAACAGCAGCAATGATCTGCTCAAGATCAAGCTGGCCAAGGCCTTTCGTTTGCCGGATGAGCAGAACAAGAGCTTTGTCTATCTGTGCAAGCCGGTGAAGAAGGTGAAGGAGCTGCTGATGGCGCGCACCTTGCACCATAGCGGGGATAACATTAGCAAGGAGCCGCGGGTTGTGAACGGTGGGATGCTTGCCGATGTACTCGATGATCCGGACAGTGATACGTGCAGCTGTTGCAGCAGCTTGAATGTTACGCCGCAGGAGCTGGAGCTGAGCAGTCGCCACTCGAGCATGTACCATGGCATGCTGCAGACACAGCTGCTGGATGTGCGCGAACGTGAGCAACAGTTGCAATTGCTGGCCTCCAAGGCACAGCAGCCCTTGGATTTGACAACGGATATGCACGAATTGCAGAATCTGCATGATCTGCACGAGCTGCAGCAGCAGGAAATGGTGTTGCATCGCAAGCACGAGATGGATTTCGTTGTCCAGAACATACCCACATTGCAGCGCGAGATACGCTTGCTGCAGCAGCTGGGCGAAAAACTGGAGGCCACACTGCGGGCCAATCTGCAGCCGCGCACGGAACGACATAAGGATCCGCAATCCGAGGACTCCAGCATATTCTATACGCCACGCTCACGGCTGACACTGCACAGCTACGAGCCGATACCGGTGATCGTGCACTTCGGTTGCCGTCGTGTGGAGCACGTGGCATTGGGCTGGCAGCGTGCCAGGATCATCTCGAATGTGCACACCTTTGGCTATGTGCGTGAGTTTCGCATTGAGACAAAGACGCTGACGGAACTAAAGACCGCGGATGAGACGCAGAGCTTCTATTTAACGCTGCCGGAAGGCGGCGGACTGCAGCGCACATCTTTCCGTAAACTGCGTCAGAATCCAAATGTGCTGCTGCAGCAGCTGCGCCCGCTGACACCAGCACGTCCTTTCAATTTGCTCGAACAGGATGCCATGTTCTTCAACAGCATTATGGGTTACGGGGAGGCGCAGCTGCTGACTGGCAGCAGCAGCAATATGAGCCACAGCAACATTAGCAACATTAGCAATAGCATCTTGCACAACTACAACAGCAACAGCAGCACCACCACCGCCACCACCAATAACAACACCATCACTACCACCAACAATAACAACACCATCAACAACAACAACAACGCCAACAACAACAACAGCACCACCAACAACAACAACAATAGCACCACACAGAGCCTCCAACCATGGATGCCACGTGAATCTGGTGGCTGCGTCGAGCAGATACCCTACATGCGTCTCTCGTTGCGCCCCAGCCATTGCCAGAAGTGCGCAACACCCTATCCGGATATGGAGCGACTGCTGCTGACCACTGCGAATGCCACAGTCCAGTGCGAGCTGTCGATCGAGGGCAAGGAATCACCGGATTTGGAAAACAGCTCATCGATGAACTCCATCGGCAAGCAGGGTAATCCCAAATGCCATCGCACCTTGCGCTGGAAGCATCCCAAGGCCAAGCCATTGGCCACAACGAAGCCACGGCAAGTGCCACAACACAAACAACAACCACGCCCGGTGGCGCCACTCAATCCGCGTGCAACCGAAATGGAGCCACAGGTGCAGAAGCAAATGCTGAAGACGGTCATGGTGGGCATTGTTCAAGTGGCCGTATTTCTAGTGCTCATCATGGCATTCACCTATCCGGATATACGTTGCTAAGCGCAGACCAAGAGACATGGACAGACACGGACAGACCCGGACACACTCAGACAGACCCAAACAATTACTGTTCCCATCTATTGGCAAGGCGGCATGGATAGGCATGCCCGCCACCGACCGCGTCCACCTTAATATTTTGCATATATTTTGCGTTTTCATTATATTTAATTTCATGTAGTTTTTGTGCCAGAGGCCAGGGGTCGGGGCGGGGTCATCTGTCAGTATATCGAATGTTAATAAAAATTCATGTGTGATCGAAGTTTTGAAAAGGCCCACAACCCATGCCCGAGGGCTACTGAGTGTTTATTTCGGGTTCTAAAAGGTTGGAAAAGCCCTGAAAGCTACTCTAGAATGATTCGTTCTTGTCGGAACCGGATCGGACTACTATATGATATATATTTCATATTTCCTAGAGTAACCAAATGTATGTTGTATGTTGTCAATCACACCGAAAACATTTCAATTCAAATTTTTTGATCACACATCCTTCGTCCTCGCATATGGAGAAATTTAGATTACAAGTGCAATTGTTTCGCAATCGCCTTGAAAATAAAATTGTGTATATATATTTAAATATTTTGAATATTCTGAAAATTTCATAAAGATAGGTCATAAAACACGGAAGCTATTCCAGGATAAGTTCCTATGATTCCTCTGGCCGTTTGCAATAGCAACCATGGAAAGTTATTATATCAATAGAATTTATTCTAAGTGAAAGAAAAGGAGCATAGGACATTTTTCTTGAAACTTTTCAAAAATAAATTTTCTGTATTACAAAAAAATTTTTTTAATAAAAAAAAACTATAAAAACAAGTAAAATGTAATTTTTTAAATTTAAAATATATATTTTTTAAATTTATTTTAAGCAATTTTCTTTATATATACAGCTAATATACAAATGCATGGGTGTGTGTATGTTTGTAGTGTTTGGTATAACCGTAACCGTTTGATATTTTGAAATGCTTAAGACTATAGTTTACAATTGTGACCTTTACCCGTTTCGTAAATATTGCAAATATTTCAATTAGCCCAGTTTATGCAGCAGTGCGCTTAGCTAGAAAAAACTTGTGTATCGGATAAGCGGTTTATCTATATATATATTTGTGTATCGGGTAAGCGGTTAAGCGGTTGGACGTTTGTGTTTGCGCGCAAGCCGCGTGGCATTGCTAAATGAAAAGCGAAGCAAAAGTTAGAAATGCGTTTTTTCAATTATTTTCAAATTATATCGGTTAAGCGAAGCGAAGAGAAGAAGGAAATAGATGTATAAGGAAAGGGCAAGAAATAGCAAAAAGAGTACGAAAATGAAAAAGCGTAAGTGTAAGTTCAAAACTATAAAAATCGGCTTAGAAAACCCAAGCTGTTAACAAGGGCACTTGGATATTCTAGACAGATAGAAAACGAACTACTAGAAAAAGCGGAAATGAAACTAGAAAATTAAGAGAAATTGGTAAAGCAGAGACTGAAATAATGTCTTATATCGGTTATGATGTGGTTAGGCAGTTTCCAAGCAATTTTAAGCCTTCTTAACTTTAAGTATTTACAATTTCTTTGGCATAGCTAGGGTTGAAACTGCTTAGAAAACCATATTTTTTTTACAGTTTTTGAAATTAATGAATCGGTTAAGAAACTCACCGCACAATCAATGGGAAAACATTGTTGTCTTCGGGTGCACGGTAATCGCGGTAATAGAGCAAATATGGTGATCTATTATTAACAAAAATGGGCGGTACACCGCCTCCCGTATTCGATATGATGGCAATGTCAGCACAATTACGGAATGTCTCTGCAAAATCGAAGCACATAAAGTGGACGTATCCGAACTGAGCACACGGATGGCATTACTCACCCGCCTTGCCGCAGCCGACGGCCTCAGTGCCATTGGCACAGGTGCCCCACATGTTGGCCGTGTAGTAGGTCCACTGGAGCACGCACTGGGTGCAGGTAACGTAGGCCGGCAGACGCACTCTGTAGCGGAAGATATCCTTCTTCTTGGTGTCGCGCGGTATGAGGAAACGATGCTCCCGACTGCCCGAAATGAAAAGCGGATAACGATCGAAACACTCCTGGGTGGCCTCCTGGCGGGGATTGTTATTCGGACAGAGGTACATCTCGAAACGCCCATAATGATTGGCTGTCAGCTCCACCTCCACATCGATCTCCTGACCCGCTGTATAGTAGCGTGAAATAATGCCCTTGGCATACTCACCGCCCGCCTCATGTGGCCGCGGCGACTTGACGTGGTAAGCGTCACCGCAGACACCGCAGCGTCCGCTGTTCTGCTCCCATTGGACCGCATAGCCGCCGCAGAAGAGCTCGTTGTCATTGTAGTTAACCGGATTGGGATAGCCAAAGCGCCACATGGCATTACGCGCCGGTGGATCCATCAAACGTCCATGGCCCAGCACCAACGGCAACAGCGTCGCCTGTCAAGAATTATTCTTCTAGTTGTTTTTTTTTTTTTGGAGTTACCACAACTGTGTGTGGGGGGCAGCTACTCACCAGTCCCACTAGAATTGTGTACATTGCCGCGAAGCCTGTCAAATGTCGTCAGATCTGCAAAATCAAAGAAAAAGACAAGCATTGCAGAGGATCAAAAGAAAATGAGGACGTTTGGCATAGTCCGAAGATTTTATTTTTTCTCGAATTACTTATACTATATACTATATACGATCGGTTGACTGATCGTCAGGAAATTCGGTATAGTGCTATACAATAAACAATCTTAAGTGTGTGTCAAATTTGAATATAATAGCTTGAGAAACATAAGAAATATGAGCAAATCCCACTTTTAGTTGTTTAAAAGCAATATGATATAGTAATCCAATACGCACAGTTCCGACAATTGTTCAACTGGAGAACAAATAAAGCTTGCATACAAAGTTTCACTAAGATAGTTCAAACACACAAGCTTTCAGATACACATATAGATGGACATAATGAATTATTTTTTCCTCTTGAGTCAGGATGCCTGACAATTCTAGAGGAAACTTCAGTAGATCTACAACGTTTTATATTATGTTACTCCTTCAAGATAATGTGAATACACTATAAATGATGTGAGTATATTGCTAGGTATTTATTATATCGGCGGTTCAAATCTCCATTGAAAAAATAATGCTAGTTTCTGAGATCGGAAATTCTCTTCATTTTAATACCCTGATCCCAATAAAAAATTGGTTTTAAAAGTATAATATGTTTGCAAAAAGGTATGTAACAGATAAACGGAGCCATGGCAGAGCCTATAAAGTATAGATCTGATCAATATTAATAGCCGAGTCGGTTAAGGCCTGCCGGTCTGTCCGTCTATCTGTTTTTCTGATTTTCGAGACTAAGAGCTGGAGACATCCATATGATGTGAAGGTCCGTGATTACCATACACAGGTTAAGTTCTCACAATTTGATGATATTCCTCCCCCCTCGTTCGAGAAAATGGGCGTAACTCGTGTATTTATAGACCTATAGACTCCAAAATTGGTAGGGTCATGAATATAAATTGCAGAATAGAATTTCCTAACATTTTGATACACACCTTCATTTTCCCGGAATATACCAAAATATGTATAGCCTAGAGAGACATTATATTATTTTGATCAAAAGAAAAGTTGGGAGAACAAACTACTTAGCATAAGGCAGGATCGAATGTTGTTCAATTGTAGTTCAAGCAGACTAGAGAAGAGCGCATTGTCCCGCCAAACAAAAGGCGTGGGTTCGATTCCCACTATTGTCGATGGGCATGGCGCTCCTAGAAAAACTAGGTTGTGGCGTATGATTTGAAATCCACCCTAGTAGAAATAGTTCTTCAGCGAAGGAAGCAGAAATAAACACAATTATTGCTTCAGGCTGTGACCCCATAGTGTTGTTATTGCGATATTAATAAAAAATATTTACCAAAACCTAATAGATTAGTTTTAGTATTATCTTCAAGGGGTTCTCTTATTCAAAATATTAGAAAAATGCTTTTCATAATTTTTAGAAAATATTTCTGGTCTGGACCACTGTCGCGAAGCGCAAGGACATCCACCTGATCAGCTTATTTTTTGTTTTCAGTTTTCTTTTTGTTCGGTTTCGGTTTGGGTTCGGTTTTTATGCACAACTTGTAAAGTCTGTCTGAAACTGTCAATGACTGCGATCTGTTTATCATTTTTTTTTCTCGATTTTTGTTTTCATTTTTATTTTTTATGGTCATCATCTAGTTCACGCACAACTGAACCCGCCCTGGAATTGGAACGTTACATCGTCGGAGGTCTGGGAAACGGGTTTACAAAAGGGCTCAGCCAAGAGCCGTAGGGTTCCAACACCCGAGACTCGCATCATCAGAGTCAGGCTGAGACGCAGACACATTTCGGTGTCGACTTCTGGTCCGGCCCCCAATTGCTTGAGTTTTGGGCGTGACGCGCGGCCAGGCTAAAAATATACTTTATATGGCCGGATTGTAAGGAATATGAAGTGTTATTTATTTATAGGGCAGTGTATAATGTTTATGATGTGATGCTGTCACGATGAGATTGGTTCCAGATTGGAACCAGTTCATTTTAGTCGGTTTCGATATGATTTGAAATATGCATTGTGAGGACAGAATTATTGACATTTTTTAATATTTTGTCATAATGGCCATTGACTTCTCTACGGAAGCAACAACACCAACAACAACAAGAATAACAACAAGTCGCATAATTCCCATAAATGTTTCCATAATGAGATTATCGTATCAACAAAACCGTTTGAGAGAAACACACAAAGTTGTTTTGCATCGATTTGCATAAATTCTCAGATAAAATTCAGTTCAACCGTGTCAAGTGGCTAAATGTTTAGAAATTTTTATAAAATACCTCTAATAATAAACATAAAATACTATCTGCAGTTTGGCATAGCTGATCGGATCTCGGCATCTATAAAAATAGGCTGGCCGAAATTTGGTATACAATATGCTATTTATTCTCTATGTAGAAACAGAAAGAGATAATGAGCGATGGAGTTCTATAAACTTTGAGAAACTCAAGTTATAATCGAAATTCAGGAATTGAAATTTTATTTACAATGTGGCTTATTTTGATCTTTCAGAAATTGCATATGTTTTCCGAACTGCAGTTGTAATAATGTAATGTAATTATCGATATTACAAATAAATAGATTTAAGTTATGATTAGTATAGAAGTTATTATATTTATTGCTAAAGGAAGGGTATTTGTAAAGTATCTTTGCTAAAAACAAAACACTTTGCATAAATGTTTGTAATTCATAGAAGGAAGCTACGTAGACCTCTAAAAGTTAACTTCGGAATGGTTAGGTGGACAAAAGGACCGATTGGGCTGTTCCCATCTGTCTGTTTGTATGTATGCAAGATAGTTCATCAGTTTTTTAACTCTCGTAATGATATTCATCTAAGTTACACTTCTGAAGGTTTGAGATAGACAGATAGATAGATAGATAGATAGATAGATAGATTGATATATAGATTCATCTTTAGAAGATTGTTCATTAATTTTTTAAAAAGGAAGTTTCTTTCTTGGAATATTTGGTACTACTGTCGAACTTTCCTATAATGAATCTTGACGGTACAAGATTATATAGAAACTTCATTACACAGAAATTGTACATACATATATTTAAATTGGAACGAAAAAGTGTTTGAGTGTTTGAAATATGTTTGAGAAGTTCGAATATATCCAAAAGTTTTACAATTTTGCTAATTGTTTAAAACGAAGATTATTATATGTAAGCCTTAAATATATTATTATTTTTATTATATGAGCATAACAACCCCATCTGGTCACAGCCTGAAGCACTATTTATCTTTATACATGCTTCCTTGAATAACTTTTTTTTACGTGGATGAATTTCGAATCCTACGCCACAACCTAGTTTTCAAGGAGTGTCATGCCTATCGACATGAGTAGGGCTCGAACCCAAGACCTCTTGTTTGACGGGACAATGCGCTATACACTGGTCCACAGAGGCTCCTGGAAAAGCTTTAAGCATATGTATTACATATGGTATGTAATATAATTAAAGATAATTAAAGCTATAAATCAAACTTTAAGGCATTTTCAATCAATCGTGTAATTCGAGTTGTAGTAAAGTTTTCAAGTTGAAATTTGGTATGCACAGTTATGTGTGGCAAATAGGCGTGAGGCAAGTTTATTGCACTCGGAAGTGCTGAAGTGGCAAAGTAAAGGAGGCAACTCGGAGCTGGAGCCCGAGCCCGAGCCGGAGCCGGAGCATGGCTCAACCAGCTGGGAAACAAAACAAAAATCAATCAAAGGCTGTTTGCGCTTGCATTAACTTCTGCCGCGTAATTAGGCATAAATACTTCAGTTTTAATTGGTGCCGGTGGGCGGGGCTGGGAAATCAATAAGCCCTCAACCGCCAACCCGCCAACCCACCAACCCACCAACCCGCCAAACCACCGCGGTGCACTGAAGGGCCAAAAGCTAAAACCATCCGAAGGCAACCCAAAAGCGCAGCCAAGAAAGCGTTTAAAGTGCCCCAAAAGAGGCAACAAGAGGCAGAAGAGGCACGCAATCCGGGCAAACCGAATTGTGTCTGGCGCTACTCGGGACACCTCAAGCCCTATGTGCACTAATATACCCCACCCGTGCACGGTAAGGGTATTCAAGTGACGTGCAAACATTCATGGCGAGTCCTTGCACAAAGCGTTTATCATAATTGTTCGACAAATTAAAATGCATGCAATATTTTTGACCATTTTTGGGGACTTCGAATCGACGAAAAATTGAAAATCATTGCCGAAATTAAGTTGTAAATTAAGCAAATTGCCACAAGAAGCGCCCCCAGATGACTTTGGCCGCATCGCGTGCTGCGTGCTGCTCGGTTCGTCTTTCGGTTTTTAGCTTTATTTTTGATTTTTATTTTCGAAAATTTATTTCATTTTACATATTGCTGTGCTCTTGGGCATTATGCAATTGTCAGGTCCCGATTTACATGTTGGCCCCAAAATGTGGGTATTTACTTAACGCACGAGTACTTCAGCGGCTTATGCAATGGGCTCCAAGGTGTCCAAGGTGTCCAAGGTGGAAACGAAAGGTTGAACATTCCTCAAGCGATTGGGACGCAGCCAGATATATTGACATTTTAATGAAATCTATAAGAGTTCATAAAGATGTACGGATAGACAGGTAGAGATATAAACAGGCTGATGGGCAGGCAGATAGAAGGAAAGTCCAAAAAAATTGAATTTATCTGAGATCTGATTTCTGAACGATGTTTCGAGAAGACCACGATCACTGATAGAAGTAGGGATAGGGCCTATATATTATTTTGACCAATAGCTCTCTTAAAGGTTCTCTTGCGTTATTATTCCCATTGTCGTGAAACTTTCGAAAAATATTCTATATACAGTCGAACTTCCCTATAATGAATCTTGACGGGAACAGAAAATCACTTCATTATATAGAAACATCATTATTATTATTATTATTATATGGCTATAACAACCCTATTGGATCACAGCCTGAAGCATCTTCCTCAAACGAGGCTTTTGTTTTTTCATTGAATATTTATTTTTTAAAAATGGGTGGATTTCAAGTCCTACGCCAAAAACCTAGATCCAAACTAGGA
>JBANCY010000463.1:0-32050 GCA_037040045.1 Phorticella flavipennis | reverse complement strand
ATATATATATGTGTTATTTAAGCCATTTATTTATTTGCTTAAAATGATTAATTATATGGCATAGCCATAATACTCGTTATCGTTATAATTTGAATATTTTATTTATACCAATTTATGCGCTCAATTTCAGCTGTGTAAAATTTGTTTTGCAATTTGTTTTTTAATATTTTCATATGCTTACATTACTTGTTTGACAAAACAGTAGATGAATGTAAACATAAATGTAAATTTTTACACGAATTTTCTAATATAATTAACAAAATTACAATAATATTGTATATAAAACGGTTTCTTAAGAAATTATTTTACTATTTGCTTCAAATGATTTATAACTTTTTGCTTTTATAACGATAATCGTTAGATAACGATAATCGTTACAATTGAAATCAATTATTTTAACTCATTTTTGCGCATATTTTAAGCACTGTAAGAACCGTTTGGCAATTTTTAATATTAATAAAAATGTTTTAAATAATTAAGAGCACTTAACTTAATATAAATGAATTTATTTATTTATTATTTATTTGCCATATAAATCTGTTTTTTATAACATTTATTAATTTGCGTCAAAAATTAAAAATTTCGATAGCTTTTACTAATTGTTATCGTTTGAATTTGATAAGAACTTTTTGCAAAATCAAATAGGCTATTGATAAAACTTCAGTAACTTATCAAGATTTAACATGTTTACAATTTTCAAATATTTACAATCACAATAGCTACGATTGTGCTGCTGTACAGAGCTGAGAATTATCACATTTCTTTGCATATTTTAAATTTGAAATCAAAATTTAAATTCGATATTTGTAACCAAACAGTAACGATAAGCGTCCGCCTCAGATTTTGCAGCACTGGCACTAGCATCAAAACTATCGATAACAAAACGCACGACGAACAACTCAACTCAGTCACTCCGAACGTAGTACATTTTTTTTGCACTGGACGAATTGTAAATTGTATTTCGTCGAAGTCACTTTTATTACGGAAGCAACGCGAGACACATCCGAGATCTCAATACCAATTCCAACATTTCTCAACGACAACAAAGAAGTTTTAACGATATTTTCATCTTAGGTGAGTGGGAAATACACACATCATATTAAGCGTGATGATGCGCAGCGGAAAATTGGGAAAAGTCGACGCCATTGTAATGCGAAAAAAAGAAAAGTAGAAAAAAATTGGGAAAACGATCGATGGCATGCAATATATATATATATGTGTGTGCGTGTGTGTAATGTATATATGTATATAATATATAGGACTTGCGTGTAATTAGACTGCAATCGACATTGTTTGTATGTGTGTGTGTGTGTGTATGTCGTGAGTGTTCGTGCGTGCGTGAGTGCTTGCACGTGTGTGTGTGCTGCGTACGGTACATGCACTTACACACACACATACAAAAAAAACACACACACACATACGAGGCACACACACACACCTATACTGAACGCCATTAGAGTTCTTGAAAAAATTTATCCCTAACTTTTTCCATTTTCTTCTAGATCTCCACCAACCGTACAACATGCCGAACATCAAGCTGCAATCCTCTGATGAAGAGATCTTCGATACCGACATACAGATCGCCAAGTGCTCGGGCACCATTCGCACCATGTTGGAGGACTGCGGCATGGAGGACGATGAGAACGCCATTGTTCCGTTGCCCAATGTCAATTCGACCATTTTGCGCAAGGTCCTAACCTGGGCCAATTATCACAAGGATGACGCCCAGCCGACCGAGGATGATGAGAGCAAGGAGAAACGCACCGATGACATCACATCCTGGGACGCTGATTTCCTCAAAGTGGATCAGGGCACGCTCTTTGAGCTCATCTTGGCTGCCAATTATCTGGATATTAAGGGTCTGCTCGAGCTAACCTGCAAGACGGTCGCCAACATGATCAAGGGCAAGACCCCGGAGGATATACGCAAGACATTCAATATCAAGAAGGATTTCACGCCGGCCGAGGAGGAGCAGGTGCGCAAGGAGAACGAGTGGTGCGAGGAGAAATAGATAGAACAATAGTTTACTTACAACAACAACAACAGCAAAAACAACACCAATAACAACAACTACAACAACAACAACGAGCAGCCAGTTCCAAAACTACATTTTTGGAGGGGGAAACAGGACACGTACACGGCACAGATCAGGGCCTTTGCACGTGCTCGGATCTCGGCTTGCTCGGAAAAATGGAGGAAAAACCACAACAACAACAACAAACTGCTAAAACTCTAACCTAATGATATAAAAGATATAAAACATAATGAATACGTTACTGCGGGCAAAGCGATATCGCTTACGTATGGAATAAAAACTTTTAACTAGCTTACACACACGCATACATATATAAGATACATACACACACACACACTCAACACACACACACATACACCACACAAATTTCCCAAACAAAAACAAACAAGAAAAGAAATTGCGAAATTATAAATACGTGAATTTGCGTATCGAGAAAAAGTACTTCGTGATGTGTTTGTGTGCGTTTTCTACCCGATCCGATCGGCTGGGCGTTGATCCTTGTATGTATATAGTTTTGCCTAACGTCTTTAGCGGGGGGGAGAATCGATGATGGCCATGCGTTACGCTCATTACTTTAGATGGCGCGACTGTAGCCTCATTTGTGTTTAGCTTTTTATTTTAAGAAACCTAAAGAACAGATTCTTACAAATATATATTCAATTTTACAACAAATTTTATGTTTTCCTTTCGATTTTCCTTTGTTCCCTCTGAGGGGACCAAGTCGTCCTCCAGCTAACATTCCATAGTTCTATCGGGAGAGTGGAGAGTTATAACCTGATCTCAGAAGTATGACACGGGCGAAGGCAATCTACTGCATCATCCGGAACGGAGTCCTAGAGAGTTCATGGACAGATTCTACCAAGGGCCCTAAGGGCTCTACTATAGTCAATCTCAATCTTGATTTCCAGCTCAAACGGTGGCACACAATGGACACTGTGCGGCAGGCCACTGGGCTTCCTAACATGATCAACCTCTGGTAGGCTATGAGTCGCTTCCTAGGGATCTCCCAACATTCCCTCAAGACATGACATAGCGAGGCGCGAGGCACCATGTGTCCGGGGAACTGACACATCAGTCGATCCGCAATACACGTGTCCAAGGCGATTGAATTCCGTACGGTAGGCTTACTCCGACAAACCATACCGTGCCCTGCTCGCTCGGGCAAACCATTCCTTAGGTGGCCTACTCCATGCATGATTACTAGCTGGTTGAGACATATACTCCTATCTCTGTTCCCTAAGCCACTACGATGGTCATCAGGTGCGCAACTCTCCGCTTCAGCCCAAAGCGGAATGCTCCTTTGATGAGGAGGAGCAGCAAGAAGATACGGTGTTCCCAGACGCTCGAAAAGGACATCCTGTGGGCAACCACGCGTTACAGGCACAAAGACTTCTCCGTAACTGCTGATCATCCTTGCGCTCCTGCCACTGAAGAGGCTTCTACATAAGTTTGCTTCTAGGCTTGCAGCGTCGTTACGGCGGCGTTCCATTCTACGTGTTCGAAGACTCCATCGAAGATTCCGAGCAAGTATAGCGCTCACGGGGTGTCTCCAAGCGTTCTTCACTGCTTCTGCCACTCCTACTCCTTGAGTAGTGCAAATACTCTTGTCCATTTCCATTCAGTGGGAAAGTATCCTTCTGCTATGCAAAAATCCTTCTTTGTAGACCCTACCAGAGCTCTGCTCCGCAACCTGGCGACGGCGGCATCCACCACGAATAGGTTAAGTCTTGGGGGACCTTCACTCGGTGTAGTCATGAGTGCATTCGACAGTAGATAGGGACATTAAAGTCAAGTCAAGCCGATCCGGCCTCTTGAACCCAAGCGACACTACCAATTTTAACTCCAGAGCAGTTACGCGTTTGCATACCTTGCAGATGGTTCAGTTTACGTCAAGTTGATGGCCATGGTTTCTCGCTGTTGAGGCCTGGGCCGGAGCACCTAGCTATGCTCCCAAAAATCCTTATGGATATAACAATGGCCAGAGGGTTCAGGTCGCCTCAAGTTCCCAAACGCTTCCCAAGGTCCCGATATTTCTCAAGAATTAGCAAAAAAAATCCATTAAAGAAAAGTGGGCAAATGGACCAAAAAGAATACTTGAGACTCAAAAAAATTAGTTGGATCACTGGCTAGATGACTGGAAGGAAGGTGGACTTAACGCGTAATGAGGAAACATTAAATCTTAAAATATTTTAAAATACCTTAGCTGGTTCCTTCGTAATCGTCTGATTAGATGTACGTTTCAATGCATATGAAGTTTAAGGTTATGATAGAATATTCCCATTTATCGTTTAAGGGGCGAACGGGGCGTGGCATCCTAAATTTCTTGATCGACACTCGAGCTTCTATAGCCCCTGAAAACAGAGCTGGAATAAATCGACTCGGCTGATCAAGAATACGTAATCTAGGTTTACCAGGCCTCCTTCTGTATGCTTTATACAATCCAAGAAAAAATAAGTACACCCTTCATACTTTTCAAC
The DNA here is from genome assembly GCA_037040045.1 of Phorticella flavipennis. Taxonomy (NCBI): domain Eukaryota; kingdom Metazoa; phylum Arthropoda; class Insecta; order Diptera; family Drosophilidae; genus Phorticella; species Phorticella flavipennis. The sequence continues at coordinate 27,538 of JBANCY010000463.1, read as the reverse complement.
TGGAATCAGGTTAAGAAATGATAAACGTTATGCGGTTCTTAAGAAACCACTAAATGGTTTATTTTTATTGTCCCAATAAACACGTCTCAAGTGACGCTCTCTCATTTTATTCCTGGAGGCATCATTGAATTTGTCATATCACTATTATTATTATTATTATTATATGGCTATAACAACCCCATCGGGTCAAAGCTTGAAGCATAATTATTATTATATTATATATAACAACCCTTTCGGGTCAAAGCCTGAAACTCTATTTTCCCCTATTTCTGCTTCCTTCACTGAAGAACATTTTTATGTGGGTGGATTTCAAATCCTACGCCACAACCTAGTTTTTTTAGGAGGGTCATGCCTAAAGGCATGAGCGGGACTCGAATCTCGCACCTCGCACCACCGAGGCTCTATGACTATATAATTTTATATAGCTTCTAAACTAACCTAACCTATAATCGAAACCAAATTTGATTTGTAAGTTTGTAATGCATGGAATGAAGCACCGTTGAACACCGAAAGTTACCTCAAGAATGATCTTCTGTCTGTCTTCAGCTATTACAGTTTTGCTGTCAGTTGACCATTGACCATAATCCATTTGCCTTTTGCCATTTTGGCCCGTTTTAGGCAATATAATATATAATTTTTGTGTTTATGATCCGATCGTTCTGAAATTTTCAATATAGCTTCATGACATGGTTATAAATTCAATACATTCTTGTAAGAAATGTTTATTTAATAGGATATTTTTGTATTTTCAAAATATATTGTGATGGAACAAAATTTGGATGTAGCACATATGCATGTATTTTTTCACTTCCCGGGAAATTGAAGGGGTGTATCAACAATTTTTGAAATTGTATGCTGCGGTTTATACTCGTATCCCCATATACCAGTTTTAGAGCCGAAAGCTCTATAAATGCAAATGCTTAATCAATATTTTCGATATACGAGATAATGGGTATGGACCTATATGCCAATTGTATATAATAATTGGATATAACTCATTTAGTTTAGCTGCTAAGTGCTATTTTTACATTTTCAGAGATTTTTAGCCATTTTCGACAATGTTTACACTATATAACCATCTGATCATTGTGAAATTTTCAGGATAGTCTTATGAGCTGGTGTTAAATGCATAAAATTTAAAAAACAAATTATTATGTTGAGGATTGCACATGTAAGGAGGTATATTAGATTTTTGGAAGTACATGGTATGTTGAAAAGTTTTGATAGTTACTGTATAATCTATGAGTGCTTGGAGTACAAATTTGATGATATTATCACAATATGTTTGACTGTGGAACGGAGAGTATCAAAATTTTGACAAATCACATGCTGTCGGGCCAAAGGGTTATGGTGTCAAAAACTCTAGAGCTTGAGAGCTCTAGGTCTTATAATCTCCAAGATCTGCACATTCATAGGGGCCTACGAATAGGGCTAAACGACTCTACTGTTAATGCTGCTCCATAATATATATAATTTATGTAGTCTGACATTCCTCTGTTACATAGATTTGCTCAAATGTTCCATTTTTGAAATGGGATCAGAGTATAACATATATTTTATGGATATAAATGGAAATACAGTGAAACCTCTCTACAGTGGATAGCGACGATCGCCTGAAATTTGTACATTATAGAAAGGTGTCCACCAATGGGAGGTCCATTTACATGTTTTTTCCCCCGTTCCCAAGTTTTTGTCCAATTAAAAGGTGTCCACTTATGAGAGTGTAAACTGTAGAGAGGTTTCACTGTACTTTCCATATTTCTGGGACGTTATCAACCAAAACTAGTGGCAGTTACTGGAGCAACAAGTTCGAACAACAATTTAGTTACAATAGAAGAGTTAATAACAATTATACTGGGTTAGGATGTTGGGTCTGATATGGTCTGCTTGCTATCCCACTCACTCCAGCAGCTATCTCTGTCTTTTACATGGTTCCCGCTCTGATCCATCTGCTATCCTTGTCTGTTTGGGGCGGGGGCATTGAACAGTTAACAGATTTATTAGTACGTTTTTATTTTTAATTTTATTAAATTGTTTTAAACACTACAATTAATTTGTTAAAAGGCCATAAACAAAAAATTTTTGTTCTTAATGTATGATCTCAGTGTGTGTGTGTGTGTGTTGGGTGTATAGGTGTGTGTGTGTGTGTGTGGTTGTGTCTGCTGATTAAATTTATTATGTTTTTTGCTTTTCTTTACTAATTTTGTTACAATAATTTTCCATTTAAGCTTTCTGTTTTGTTGTCTTTGCGCGGGTGGAGAGGGGGTTGAGTTTGTTGTTGTAGTTGTGGTTGTTGTTGTTCTTATAAATAAAATGGCAAACAATAATGACAATTTCAATTTGTTGTTATTTCCGGTTTCTCCTGCTTTGTCCTCTTGCATATTTTGCTTCTTCTTTTTTCCTTTTAGTTCATCATTTTAAGTATAATTATTAATATTGTTGTTGTTGTTGTAAAATCATAGTATTTATGCTTGTGTTTGTGTCTGTGTGAGGGGTGGGCTGGGGGGTAGACGGGAAGTAGAATTGTTTAATGTTTTTATGTTAGTTTCTTTCTTTCTCCTTCGCTTTGTGTGTTGCATTTTTTTCATTTCTTTTTTGTTTGCATTTTTTTTTGGTTGTTTTTTAAACGTTTTTTGTTGTTTGTTTTGTTTTTGTTTTCGTTCAATAAATTATTAATAAACAATTGAAAAGGTGTTTGAAATAAAGATGTGCATGGCAAACCGATTGCCGCCTACTGTTCTTGTTGTTCTTGTTGTTTTTTAATTGTTTTTCCTTTTGTTTTTTAGTTTTCCTTTGCCTCTCCGTCCTCATTTGCAATGATTAATGTCCTCTCTGTAGTTCCTATAGATGGTGTGTTTGTTGTTAATGAGGACGTCAATTCAAGGAGGGCAAGTGGGAATCGTGCCAGTTGATTTCAATGTTCGGCCATTTCGTCTGCAGACAGGTGACCATCGGGTTGGATGAAAGGATTGACTTGAGATCACCCTCGAGTAGTATGGCCGAACCATAGTAATAACGCACCTACAAATGAAACAATTAATTAACAACTTTTGTTCTTGATATTTCTGTAGAGGATCAGTCAGTCACCACCTTATTGTTTTCATTGGAGCCCGGTATGCCATTGTAGTGCATCAGCTCGAATGTGTCTGGTGTTGAGTGGCGTTCGGTTGGAAAGAATTCATCCATAAAAGCATTGAGTAGTATGATGCCGAGATTCTCCGGATCCAAGCGCTTTTGCATCAAGCTAACACTGTGTACAGGTTTTAGACTTTGGATTAGAGATTAACACCACTAACGTTCGGACGACAACTTACTATCCGGGCTCGCTGACCAAATTCAATGTGGCCAATACATCGCGTAGCAACGCCGACGATATGAAATTGTTGCCCTCCGGATCGTATGACTTGAAGATACGGCGACCCGTCTCCGATGGTGTCTCTGGCGAGACAAGCCTCTTTTCGTTGCTAAACAATACTGTAAAACAAATATTAGATTATATAAAGTCGGTATTATGGGGTGTAAACGCCATGTCGTACCAGTTAAATGCGTATCGGAGCCCATAACCCAAACGGGATAGCGCGGGTTCTTGAAGAATGAACCGACTGTACAGTAGCGCATCTGCTCCATGAGGGTTATGAAACCAATGTCGCTTTGCTCACAAATGCCGCGCAGCTTTAGTCCACCCACATCCTGTTCATTGTCCCAGACATGAGCCACAGCACGTCCGGTTAGCATTAGGTTTATCAGCGACTGGGCACCATAGCCATATGTGCTATGAATCAATGGCTCCGAGGTATCTGATATATCAGATGTCACCTGCTCTGTGCCCTTAGTTAGGAATACCGAATACATAAACAACAGAACACCATAGGTCTGCGAAAGCTGAATATAGTTATCCATATAGTAGCGAGCCACCTCGGAGATATGCTCAAAGTGCATGGTGTGCAGGCGCTCATGGAACTCCAACGGTGACAGTTCCAGACTCAAGCGATGGCCCAACTGTGCGGCGGCATTGTTGCCGCCTCCAGCTGGAGAACCAGGTTCAATTCCAGTTGCCTCCTCCGCCTCGATGGCCGCCTCAACCGCATCCGAGGGCGGTGTCAGGCGACGCTCTTTGGTTGAACGACGATGCAATGTGACAATCTTATAGCGCGGAGCACGGCAGTTCTTCAAAATGTTGCACAGCGCCTCAATCAGCAGGCTCTGACATCTCGCACTGGACAGCTGCAGATGGTCAAAGAAAATCATTAAACTTAAGATCGGTCGGTCTTTAAGATATATCAGACTCTTCTTACCTTTGAAAATTCTATGCCTGGCATGTCCATGATAATTATCTTAAGCAAATACGCCTGAACGGGCGCTATCACAGCACAAGGACCGCCCTGTTTTTGGACCAAAGCCGAGGGCTCCACATCACTAAATTCAAAACCTGGAAACAAAAGATGATTTAGGTATTGTATTAATGATGATCGTGTTTATATCAATGCAGGGAGATATTGACATCCCGAGCTTGTTTAGAGTCTTCGTCTTACTTTTCTGTGAATTGCCCTGGCCTATAAACACCTGGCGCCCATTCGACTCGGTTTACAATAGAATCATATGACCAGGTGATTCAGTTGAATCGTCAATCAACCTGATGCCTATGTTTATGTGCACGCCAAGTGGAAGTTCTTGGAATATATCGAATAAGTTGAAGGGGGATAACCAATTGGTTTGAAATATATTTGCTATCTCCTTCGAGGAGGATTTTATTATTATTATATGATCATAACAACCCTATAGGGTCACAGCCTAAAGCAGTATTTGTGCTTATTTCTGTATCCTTCACTGACGAATCCTACGCCTAGTTTTCCTAGGAGAGTCATTCTATCGAAATAAGTGGGACACGAACCCAGACTGCTTGTATGGCAGAACAGTGCGCTATCCACTGGTCCACCGAACCGTCAACGGGGTGGATCTTATGGGGTTTGGAATGAGTTGCTATGGTCAGCCGATCTGGTGATTGGTCCGACATATATAATCCTATAAGGAATTGAAATTGTAAGTCATAAATCATTTCCTAAAGCAAAATAAATCGCTATAGAATCATATGCTGATGGTTTATGGAATCACGATAGAAGCTCGATTCAAATCGCTATATAATCATATAGTCATGGTTTATGGAATCAACATAGGAGCTTGCGTCAAGTCGCTATAGTATCATATAGTCATTGTTTATGGAATCACGATAGAAGCTCGATTCAAATCACTATATAATCATATAGTCATGGTTTATGGAATCGGAATAGGAGCTTCAGTCAAATCGCTATAGAATCATATGGTCATGGTTTATGGAATCACGATAGAAGATCGAGTCAAATCGCTATAGAATAATGTGGTTATAGTTTATGGAATCACGATAGAAGCTCGATTCAAATCGCTATAGATCCATATGGTTCTGAATCAAACATAGTTTATGGAATCGGGATAGGAGCTCGAAGCAATTCGCTATAGAATCGTATGGTTAGGAATAAAACCACGGATGAGCTTGATTCAACTCCTTATAGAATCATCTGGTCAGGTTTGTATGATTTGAAGAACGCCTCCTTGACACTTGCTTAAAAAACACATTGACATTCCAATTGGAACTCGATTTACAACTGACAAAAATCTTATTGGTGTTTTTGAAATCTTGACACAAGTCAAATTCGTGGAAATCCAATTCAAAATAAATTTGGACATTTGGCAAATGTCCCGCGAAACGATATTTAACTGCTTTTCTTGAACTTCGAAAAGGTTTCAAAATTCACTGGAACTTCCGAAAAATAACTGCACATTTGTGGTTTGGGCAAATTTCCCCGAATGCAGGGGCAAAATCGCATATACAGGCACACGGTGTATGTATGTATATGGGAAATGGGAAAAGCGCGCGCTGGCCGACGGATTAGGTGGGAGGGGTGGGTGGTGGCGGGCGGGACTTACCTTGAGACCAACGCTTGAATACATCTTCGCGCACGCTGTCGCCCCACAGCAACTGCTTAATCTCGCGCAGCTCACGCATGTCGTTCTCATTGGGACGCAACATCTGCAGCTGCGGCGGCTGTTGCCTTCCAGCAGCTCCAGGTCCAGCGCCAGCACCAGCACCAGCACCAGTTCCAGCGCCAGCTCCCGTTCCAGCTGGGCTACTTGATGCTGCGCTGCCACTTGCCATGCCTGGTTCCTGCTGGGTTGTTTGCTGCTCTTGTTGTTGTTGCTGCTGCTGCTGTTGTTGTCCTGCGTTTTGTGGTTGCGATTCCAAGGCTGTTGACGCCAACGTCATCGACGCGGTAGCTGATGCAGTTTTCGGCGAGGCGCACTTCTCGTTGCGCTGTTCCCGTTCGCATGCGTCGCTCATATTTGAATCGTTTAGTAAACCGAACGACGGGATTTTTGGGGAACGGAATCACAAAATGTATTCGTCTTTATCGAAATCGAAATACAATTAACGCAAAGCCAACTATTTAGGTTGGCATTTTTTTGGCAATGCAAATGCAACAGTGTAGGGATGTACAAATTATGGGTGCATCGATGTCTATCGATAATTCGTACCATTTGCCAAGTGTTGCCAATGTGAATTCGAAAAAAGCTCGTCAGCGCAGCTTATCGATAGACAAGACAATTAAATATGCAACAATTGCAATTGCTTTAATTTAATAAAAAATAAAATTGTAAGAATAAAATGCAGCAAATATGCTTATGCTTACGCCGTGGCTGTTTAGACTTATCAAATAGCGTAATTTTACAATTTATCGATAACGATAGTGAGCCATTTTAAATCAGCTGTTGTCTATTTTATCAATTAAAAATTGAGCTTTTGGTGAGGAATATACAAGCAATAAAACTTAAAGCTATAGATACATAAACCATATTTCATTACTTTTTTTTTGATGAAAAACAAGGTCAATGCATACGTTTAGGGGGAAGATTTTTTTTAATCCGGCAACTTCAAAGTTTTGAAGGAGGAACTGCAATTTCTGCAAATTGTGCAAAGTGCATCGATTTTAACCCTTGCACGCCGACTTCGTATAGACGCTCAGTTCCCATATATCTGAACAATTATTTTTTCCAGGTGTTTTTATTTAGGATTTTTATGTAATTTGGCGCCAATGCGGAACAGCCTTAGTTTTTTTATTTACATTTTGATTATGTTATGATTATATTATTTTGATATATATAGCTGATTCAATATGAAAAATGGCAAAAAAATTAATATATCAATACATATGATAAGTGTGGTAGACTTTAAGCTATATGCATTCCCAAGTAGTCGGTTTGATTCGGAAACTTTAAGAACTGGAACCTGAAAACATGACATGCATGAAAATCACAATTCTTATCTTAATGACTTATTTTAAGGATTTAAATTAGGGTTTTAAAATGATTTTAAAAAGATTTCGGAAACTTTAAGCGCTAAAAACTGAAAGATAAATCTTAGCCTAAACACTTAATTGAAGGTTTTTTCTTAACCTTTTTATTATTTAAGGTTTTATACAAGGTTTTTTCATAACGTTTGTAGTTAAGATTTTATATAAGGTTTTTAGGAAGCAATACTGAATTTATCGAAACGTTCATAAAAACCGATTTATATGATGTAGAAGTTACCAGAGATGGGCCCAAATGGCAATTAGCAGTTAAATTAAACATTTTTTTATTATTTTCCGAATTGACACGCATAATTTGAAAATTTTAAACTTTATTTTAATTTAAGCTTTAGCGCATTTCGCAACATTGCATATCGAGCTATCGATAATACTTTAGCATAGCTGTGCCTTCTTTAGCATCGAAGTATCGATGCCTTTGCAACATAAACAATCGCTGTTTTCAATATGGCAATGTAAACAGAATGATGAATAATAACAAATATGGAATTAAAGCGGATCTTACCAAAGCCTCGTGGCAGCAACGATAACAAAGGTGCGCTGGCAGCTCTCGTCTCCGAGTTGCCCGTGCAGAAGCGACGCCTCTACTACTGCCGCTTCTGTTTGGTGGCCTTTCGGCGTTTCCCTGCCTGCAAGACGCACGAGCAGCTGTGCGAGACGCACTTCAGCCGGCTGCACATTTGCAAGTACTGCCTCACCCTGTACGGCGATGAGCAGCTGCTGGAGCGGCACATGCAGCGCAAGCACACGGACGGTCGGTTCATGTGCCTGCAGTGCGGCACGGCGGGCAAACGTTACAGTTCCTCGATATTCCTCTACAGGCACGTGGTGTCCTGGCACGGGGAGCACTCGCTCTTCTATTGTGCCATGTGCGCGGACAACTGCAACGACGCCAGGGCCTTTAGCTGCATGAGCGGCTTGTTGGCGCACGCCGAGAGCGAGCATTGTCTGCAGTGTGATGCTAGTGTGGTGGATGAGACGGAAGATCTGGAAATGCTGGAGGAGAACTTGGATGAGCTGCTGCCCATTGTGGACTGGGATGATGACTTAACCTTTGGCTGGCCCATGGACTTGGACAAGGTGTCCTGCATTGCTGATCCCAAGCCCAAACCTACTGCCTATGTATGCCCCATTTGTGGCGATGGCTACTCCGGCGGCGTCAGTCTGCTCAAGCATATCGAACAGAACCACCAGCGTAATCCACTGAACTGCATATATTGTGGCAAATCTCACAAGAATCGCGAGGCCATACGGGCACATCTCAAGCGGCAGCACGTGCTGCTGCGCGACTACAACTGCACCATGTGCACGGCGGACTTTGCCACATCCGACCACCTGCTGAAGCACATGCGGAGTCAGCACCTGGAGCGGCAGCATAGATGTCCCGAGTGCGGCAAAGCCTTTGCCCAAATCAGCCATCTCACAGAGCACATGCTGACCGCCAGAGGACACATCAAGCACGTCTGCAGTCTATGCAACACGCAGTTCTTTCGATCCGTCGACCTGACCCGACACATGCAACAAAATCATGCCTCAGCCTCAGCAGGGTCAACTCCATCTGCCTCATGAGAGAGTACCTCGGATACCTATTTAAAGCCTGCACCCAAAACTGGAATTCTGGCTTGGGAGGATTCGCGTTCCATAGCCATAAAATATATTTTTTATAACAATTTTTATTTTTTAGTCTAAGGGAAAAAATTTAGATGCATGTTTGTTATATGTCTATTAGTTATAAATAGATATAAGAACAAAGTTGTTTATTATTTTAAGGAATTTGTCATTTAGTTATAACCATATATAAGAAAAAAGTTATTGACTTAAATATGTCATTGAGTTACAACCATATAAGTATAAAGCAGTTGCTTATTTTAATACATTTCTTCAATTGGAATAACAAATTTAAAAAAAAAAATGTATCTTATTTTTGGAAATCCCTTCAAAAGCCTTTTCGAACGAAATGGTATATTGGCTTTGTGCTTAGGAGGCATTGTGAGAGACCCAAAGATTGCCAGAGTATATGTATATCTCATTCTTGTTGCTGTTCTTTAAGTTTAAGCATGTTCCACCAAGTTTCAAAAGGATCGGTCTACAAACAAGGAAGTTCAAGCATATCTTAATTTTCTTCTCTTTCATACTTTTAACGAAATTGTCTTAGGATGCCCAAATGGGGCTGTATTCATTAGGAGGATCTTTCGATTCTTTGAATCTTGAATCCAATATATGTATGTTTACATTCCGAAGAGTTTGGGAAGTCATTGATAATGCAATGCTTCTCCACTTTTTTTTTATTAAATTTCGTATCGAAACCCTGGAAATTCGCGGTTTCTTTCTTTAAGTTGTGACGTTCTGTTAATGATACCATTGGTTTCCGGATTTCGCAACATGTACTTTTTTTCTAAGGGTCCTCAGTAGATCAGTGGATAGCTTACAGCCAAACAAGAGACTGTGGGTTCGAGTAACACACATGTCGATAACATGACCCTCCCAGAAACACTAGGTTGAGGCGTACGATTTGAAATCCACCTACATAAAGATCTTCAGTAAAGGAAGTAGAAATAAAGGCAAATAGTGCTTTAGCCTGTGACCTGATGGTGTTTTTATGGTCACTATTTTGTTGTTTTTAATCTATCTGTGAATTTTTTTGTGCTATAAAAAATATGTAAATTCGATCTCAGTATTATTTTAGTTACTTTTTCAACACAATCAGCCGAGACAATTGTACCATCTTTCAAAAGTTATAGAATAAAGAACTCAGAGTACGTGCGCATATACTCTACAAAGCTCGGAGCTCTTTGGATTCTTCAGGATATTGAAAAGAGTTCACTTGGAACTTCGGGACAGGTATTTTCACCCTTGTCATTAAGCTGATGGGTAACGTGTGTCATCTTAAAAGATAACAACCATAGGATCTTTTCCGACGGGTTGCCTAAACATCCTCCACATCGTTTACCCTTTCCAACTGCTCATAACTTCCGCCCTAAACGACCACATGAAAGTCTTTTTCGGGGTTCAACAATCAATTTAAACATTCAATTATTACTATATAATAATATTAATACCATTTCTATAATTCTGACGAACAATATCAAATTTAAATAGTTTATGGATTTGGCGCGAAGCTTAAAGTATCGATAAAATTGATTACGGCATCGATTAGTTTCCAACTCCGTTTGGCGAACAAATACGAACAAATTCCTCATTGCTTTGGCGCTTATTTTCTAAAAGGTGATTTATTTCAGGATAAAACGAGTACGTTTTGATATAACAGGCTCATAATATGGTTCCATTGTTCCAAAGTTTTGTAAACATGTATAAAAATTAAAAAAAAGATCAATATTGACAAAAGGTTGAAAACGTAACAGGTTGTTGTTGTTGAACTTTAATTAATTGCTTCGTTTTGCTGGCGCTTCAAACAGACAGACCCGCGCGCTGTCTGCACCCATCGCACTCACACCAATGCGCCCAGAGCGCAGCGTTAACAGTGGCCGTAACAGCTGAGAGGCGTTTGGATCGCAGCAGCCGTCTGAGCGGCGGAGAGAGCAACCGTTACGCGCTGAGCACGGCGGAGCGCAACAGCCTGGAGCAACAACACCAGCAACAACAACAAAAGCAAAACAACAGAAAAAACGTTATTGTCATTTAAAGTCTCGCAGTTGGCCCACTCGGTGGACAGTTTTAAACGGAACGCGCTCGAGTTTGGTTGCATTTCGGTGGCGTTGATAGTGTTGTTGTTACTGCTGTTAACCAAGCTACGCCCACGCCCCCGCACACGCCCACGGCCACGCCTCCTATATTTTTGTGTGCATTTTTTTTGTGTGTTCTACTGTGCCTTTTTCTGTTAACTGTTAACTGTTTGATGTTAACCGGTAAAACGTAAACCGATTGTTCGAAAAAATTCGAAATTCACAAATTGTTTGTTTTTGTTTTGCAAGCGTATCGGGAATCGATCGACTGAAATTTCGCGTAAGTGCATGCTAAGCCCAAGACAAAAGCCAGTACAACTACGTTAAAACGGGTGTACCCGATCGTCAGTTATATGACGACCCTCAAATGCCAAACAACTTTTTGTTATGTTTCTATTATACACTTTTCGCACAAAATGGTATATTCACTTTGTGCAGAAGTTGGAAGCGGCGTAGACCTCAAAAAATTATTGCCAGAATGTTCAGGAGGTTTTCCTATCTGTCTATAAGTTTTTAAACCAGTCCATCAATTTTTGATCTATCGTAATGAAATTTGTAATCCGTGAGCACATTTGTCGGAACCGGTCTTATCGGTCCACTTTGACATATAGCTCCATAAAGCCAAAAATCGGGTTTGCTCATATTTGCTATGTATTGTGGGATTGATATTATATATATATATATATATATGGGATTATATATTAACTATACTTAATTCTACTTAATTTCATAAGGATCCCATCATTATATCTCTAGCCCTCATAAGGTTTTGCCTATATTTCCCATGTTTTGTTTAAGGGATTGGTTTGAAATTATACACTCTCTTAAGTTTTTACATTATCTACTTATCTACCAAATTTCATAAGGATCACATTACTCTATCACATGATATAGCTGCCTTACGGTTTTGCCCATATTCCAAAGTTTTCCCAACTATTAAAATGAAATGTCTCACATTTAATAAGTATACCTTCGAAAAGAGTATGAAATCTTCGGGTTTTTTAAGTTGAACCTTTGTTACTCGTTTTATTTTTAACCTATACACCTGATAATTTTCCAATTTTCGTCTCTTTTTTGTTAGTTTGTTATTTTGTTTAGTCTATCGAGCGTTACTGTAACTGTTTTGCTATAGTTTTTCTGATGTGATGAAAACCAGAATGACATTTTGGTTTTATCAATCATCGTAGAAGCTTGTAATTGCTGTGGTTAATGACTTTCGAGTGAATCAAAATAGACGGGGAGAGAGAGAAAAAACCCATCCAATGTTATGCTTGAGTTAATTCATGTGTCTAAACGTCAGAATGTTTTGTTTTTTAATTTTTACAGTCAAAACAGGTGTATTGTGTGCTAACGAAATTGGTCAAGTGTTTTCAAAAGTGAATTCCAAATGAATTTAATGAACTCCATTCAACTTGAACGGGGAGTTTTATTTATAAGCCCCAAAGCAGGTGCAGTGAGAGAATGCATTAATAATATAATACTAAGTAAAATGGAACAATAGAGACCAATAGATGTGTTGGAATTGAAACTGATTTGTATTTACGTACTTTATTCGATCTGCCACGCCTGTATATGCAGCATTTTCAACTATTCAACTATATCTAGTCTATAACTTCCCTGATTTTGATATGATTGTTGTGAAATTAAGGATATAGATGAATATTATGTTATTACACATTGGAACTAAATTTGACTATTGAGTATTACGACTAAAATTATTATGCGGTTTTTTGAGTTTAATAAGAGTTCAGAAAGTGCAAATAATGCGGGCTATTATTGCTTATTTAAAATACTTTTTGTGGATTGTATATTTGCTGCGTTACTCGTATATGTGGTATAAATCGACTCATAGAAGATTTTGGGAGATTTCAAATTGAAATTTTGGGACCTAAATATGGCTGTTTGAAATTGAGGTCAAAAAATTGAAAAAGCTTTATGGGAGGACCAAAGGCTCAAAAGCAAAATTCGACGAAAATTTGTTTTGCGAAAACTGATCAAATTTAGATGCAGTCTCATTCCTATTGAAGAAATAGATCTATATTATTACATGTCTTATAAACGCTTTGGACGATTGCTCTTAAAATTAAAAAACTACTAGAAAATTTACTGGTATTTTCAATTTCAAAAACGCGTTTTCTGAAAACAATGCTTTTCCAACTCGCCTCCACGATATATCTAAAAGGTTTGGAATAAATTATTTGAAAAATTTATGGATAGAATTGGAATACAAATAGTCTTCGAAAGTTAGTAGTTGTTTTGAAAGCAATCAAAAAATAGGACTTCTGGTCGTCAGTAATTACCTACTCTTTTTAAAGTTATGTATATAACTTAATAATAATATATAATATATTGCCTATAAATTTGAAAAATAAATTACTAGTTCCGACGGGTATTATAATAAATCCGAAGTACTACATACAAATAAATACGTTTCCGCTCGCTCGGCCTATGATAAAATTTGGTAAAGAAATGTATTATTGACTCATGTTTATGGTCCATTTTTATATCCTCTATATAAATGGAAAGAAGGGAACCAAAGTTAGTTAAAATGTATGTAATTAGCAGAAGGAGGGATAACAGACAGCTGTTGCAAGATGTTATTTCCCAAAATTGTCTTACATCTCTCTATTTTCTCGAAAATTGACGAAATGTCTATAACAACACAAATTTGTATAATAGAGCAATGAAATTTGGTATGTAGGTGCTTATAAAGAAAATGCAGGATTTCGCATCCAAATTTTTTTCATCCCAATATGATCTTCCGATCTTCATAAGCATAAGTTGAGCACGTCGACTGCAACGCTCTACCTTGTTTTAAGGTATTTGCTGTAAAATCATCTATAGATAATAATGTTATTCAATTTTGTACAAAATTTAAAATATCAATAGCAATAACTAAAATTACTTAAGAGTTTTGGCCAAAACCGACATTTACTTATTGATAGCTAAATATTTAATATAATGATCAGATCCGATTCATTTAGCATCTTTAATGTGAGATTATGCCTCAATCAATTTGGCTCCTGACTATTCTTTTTTGGAGATATATATTTTTACTGTATTGACTTAAAAATAAGATTTATTTATAAGACCTGACTATTCTGAAAGCAATTCTTCAGGGAACCAGGACTTTCTTCTAGTAAAAACCTTGGCATATATTCATTAATATACTCTTTTCCTGGAAAAGAGTCTACAAATTGAAACTTTTATATTTATCTTAAAACAAACATCAAAAATCTATTGCCTTTCTGTGTGACCCTCTTAATTCGAACATCTTCAGCGCACAAAGATGATATCAAATGAAACAAAGATCGTATACCAGTTTAAACAATTGTTGTACCCATAAGAAATTGATCTAATCTCTAAACCAGCTTTAAACATTGCTTGGGACTGGTTTTTTTTGTTTATGAAACAACAATCTGTTTGTTATAAACATCATCTCATTGTTAATTAATGGTAATTTGAATTGAACGACTTTTGGCTAGGCTCGTGTCGATGCAGTGCCAACTGAACTTGCCTTTTTGCCATCTTTATCTATACAGTTATTTAGCCAGCTTATCGGGCTCTACGCCGGGTTCGCGCTCTCCTTCAATTGCCTTCCTGGGTTTATGCCCTCGATCGAGCAATGAGCCGATCGTTTTTCTACTGGCCGCTTGGGGACCCATCAAATCCATAATTTATCTTGTAAAAAATGTTGCTGTCGGCCGCAAGACTCGCCCTCTACCTCATCTGGTTATTAAGGCATATGCAATACATGTTCATAATATGAATATTTGCCCTTTTGATATGGCGGAATTATTATGCTGCCCTGTAGTTAGAAATTGTTCCAAAAAGGGTGTACTATATGAGGAACTTAAGTTAAGGGACTTGAGACTCATAAAGTGTTAGTATATTGGAATATCTTGAAGTGAATACTAGGGAAGTTTGAAATGGAACTTTTATAGCTTTTTGGCAACTTTTTACCAGAATAGGTGAGGCCTTTGCTGTCTATAGCTTTTAAATAGCAAATTATAGAAATCAAGAAAGTATGGTTGGTTGACCTTTACTCATTTGCAGCAATTCTCCCCTCAAATATTAGCAAGCTTTACTAACTAAATTCAAAATTTTCAAGCAATAAATATTTGCACGTAGCTTAAACACGTTGGGAATTACAATACTGACGAGCCATAATTCAGCCAAGTGAATTATTAATAAATTCCGCAACGTAAATTTAAAAGTTAATATTTTAATCGAAAACCTCATTTCAGTAACTTGAAATTTTCAAAGCATGTTTTTTTTTTTTAATTTTGAATAAAATTCTGGGAATTTTTCCAGGGAACTCACAATTTCCTGCGGGTTAATATCAATTTTAATATATTGAATACTTGACAATTTTAATTTCAACAAAAAATTATACTGGAAGTTCGATAAGCTCCATATAATGGATGAAAATATTGAGAATGATGTTAAGAAGCACTTAATGAAGGTTTCATACTTCTTTTGAATATATGCCCGGAATAACCTTAAATATTTTTTTAGCATTTCTATATATTCCTCTATAAGAAGAGTTTTTCACATCTTCAGTTGTTATTAGAGATGGGCTCGAGCCGTATTGTGCCGGTCTTGGGGACCGATTGAATTCTTCCAAAAAATGTCGTGCCGGGCTGAGCCTCAAAAAATATGTTTGCGGGGCGTGCCGGGTTTTAAAATCGAAGCCCTTACCCATCTATAGTTTCTATCATCCCTAAAGGGTGGAAAGGATATTGTGATGCGTCGAGATCGCATATTTTGTGGTTATTGGACTACGATTATGAAGGATTACTATTTAAAAATGAAGAAAATATAGGCCCTATATTATAGGGCATTCTCTCGAACCCAGACCTGGTATACTTTTAAAATTTGGTGGAATACTGGATAAAATAGAACCTTAAGTGTATATAAGACTTAAATGCGGTAGCTTAAAAAATTTGGGAAATAGGGGTAAACTCGACACTTAGTCGAAGAAGAAGAAACGGAAGAGAATATGCAATGATTTGTAAGCGATATATAATTTTTAAAGTATATAGATCTTATATACTTTGGAAATTTGGGAAACATCCATATTAAACACTGGATAATCAAATAAGTAGTATGTCAAATTTAAATGCCATACCTGGAAAAATATGGATAAAATGGCTGTATCTGTATGATAACTATATGAGAACGTTATACGATGCAACCGATTCCCAACAACTGTGGAGTGTAAAAATTGACAATACTTTAAAAATTAAAGAACCCTTTTGTGTACCTTTAGATGCATCGAGGGAAGTTCTTAAATTTGAACAGTCAGAAGGACACGTTCCAATAGATTATGTTTTTCCACCTGAGCTTTCTTAAAAGCGATTTTGTGTGAATATTGAATGTACAGGGTATACTGCGCGTCGATCACACGCTATTTAAGCGCTGTTACTTGTTTTCATAATTGTAATTGATTTGCCTTTTTGCGTGAGCTGCGCGCAGACGCTGCTGTTATCTGTCTCTGCCGCTGCCGCTGCCTCCGCCGCCGCTGCTGCTGCAGCCTCTGTGGCCCTTTTGTTTGTTGTTGCTCACATTGTTGTTGTACTCGTTGTTGCTGTTGTTGTTGCTGTTGCTGGTACTTGGGGGGTAACATTGCTGGTAATTGACATTGGCACTCCTGCGAAAATAATGGCAAAAGGGGCAAAAGAGTGCCCAAGGAGGGCGCAGCTTTCGGGCTGTTAACCAATTTCTACCTGGAACCGGGAATACTTAACATGACGCACCGCTCAGTGATGCCCCCGTAACGGACAGACAACGGGTAAAACCGCAGTAGCAATAACAGCGCCAGCAACAATAATATTATATTATATTAATAAATGCAAACGCATATGTTAATTAATTAAAACGTGTTTAATTATCTGTAAGCTGTAAGCCGTCAGCTTATTTTGTTATTTGTATTTGTATTTATTTATTTACTTTTGATTTTTTTTTGCTAAAATGGCATTGACATGCGCTGCGGCTGAAATGCACGCAAAATAATAAGAAGGCGTTGCCTTGTGCAGCAAATTGGGTACGTTTGTACCTAAATTTTGTACCTAAAACTGCACCTGGCAACAAATGTCTCTTACCTTGGCTTTAACAGGCGCCTTGAGTCATGTCTGGCTAACAGCGACACTGTTAAGTTTCTGCTAACCGTAACCGCTTCCTGCAGCCGCCGCCGAAGATGAATCATGCAGGTGTGTGAGCAACGGCAGATAACAACAACAACATAAGATAACAACAATCACAGTAGCAATATCTTCAGCTTTGTCATATCGATCTGTATTTATATTTGCTCAATGGCAGAGAAAACAGCACAACAATAAATATAATAATAATAATAAAAATAATAATAATAATAAAAAACAATAATGAAGTCTCTCAACTCATTTTGATAGTAGCCAGCGCATGTTTGTTGTTGTTGTTGTTGTTGCGCTGATTACATAAATAAACACAGTTGTTGTACGCGTGCGCAGGCTTAACTGTAGTTGTCTTTATGTACTTACCGTGTATATGTATACATATATATTTACATACATATGTCACGGCTTAAGCCTTAAGCTAACTTCCCTTACCGTTAGACTGTTAAGCTGCTGTTAAAGTCAAAGCTAAAGCTAAAGCTATTTTATACCCTGCTCCCATTGAAAAAATGCTTTGAAGGGTATAATAGTTTTGTTGGAATGTATGTAACAGGCAGAAAGAGGCGTGTCAGACCTCACTAAGTGTATATATTCTTGATCAGCATCAATAGCCGAGTCGATATAGTCATTTCCGTCTGTCCCTCCGTATGACCGTCCGTCTTTCTGACCGTCCGTCTGTCCGTCCGTCCGGCGTCTGTCCATCCGTCAGTCCGTCTATATAAGAATATAAGAGCTATAGATTTCAAACTTGGTAGATCCGTGTATAGCAAACGCAGATCAAATTTGAATATCACGCCCCATTCGTACGATAATTATAAAAACGATTTTCGATAAAATGGCCATAACTTTGGCATTTATAGAGTAATCGGTCCCAAAATTGGTATATTGGCTCAAGAATATAAACTGCAGACGGGAATTTTCCAAAATTTTGAAACACACCTCCATTCTCCCGGAAAGTAACGAAGTGTAACACAGCCAAGGGTGCCTCGGTGGACCAGTGTACACTGGCCCGCCAAACAAGAGGTGCGAGTTCGAGTCCCGCTCATGTCGATGAGCATGACCCTCCTAGAAAAACTAGGTTGTGGCGTAGGACTTGAAATCAACACTCGTAAAAAAAAGATCTTCAGTGAAGGAAGCAGGAAAAAAGACAAATAGTGCTTCAGGCTTTGACCCAATGGGGTTGTTATGGGCTTATAAAAAAAATGGCAGCCACAATTATTATGCTAAAGTTTTTCGAATTTGGTAAGTAGGTGACCGTAGATAGTATACAGAATGTGGCATTTGTTTCATTCTACGATACCATGAAAATTTATTAAGTTTCCATAAGCAAGCTCTAGTCGAGAATGCATTACCGCGAGATACCCTATACCCTGATTTTCTAAATTCCTGAATTATTATTTTTGTTAGGGACAAGGCTCGGCACAGCCTATGTTCATTCTTAATATGGATCACAATATCGAAGTTCTATTCAATTGGTATTTTCTATGTAGATACATTATATACAAATGGAACGATTGTTAAAGATTGTCCCAAGGTGAAAAATAATCTTTTTTAAATAGAGAAACAAATCTTCAAATTAGTATTATTATATTCTGGAGATTAAATTTAAATTTCCAGTTCAAGATTTAGTTGATTTTGTGTAAATTAAACGCACTTTAAGCTTTTAATTAGCATGCCTAAAAGATCAGGTTTTTATATAATCATAAATTACGTATTAGCGTTATTTTAAGATTTGCTTACCATGAACCCATTTCAAATCGTGCAATTGCATCTGGCAGACAACATGAGCCAAATCTCTTGAAAAATAGTCTAGCCTAGTCTGAGGCTATGTAGTTTAGAGAAATCGGAGAAAGTCTCCCGTATAATAAGGACCTACTAAAATATAAACCGTTTATATAAGCAAAAGGATTATTAGCGATCGGCATTATCCAAAATGATTTGACTTAAAAATAATATTAATAGATATTCTTATAATAATAAATAATAAGGATTACATTACCTTACATTAGAGTTTAGCTTTTTAGCCTACTTAAAATAATCAGTGCCCGATCTATCCTATGAAGTATTTATATTGTGGCTGAGCATCAGTTTAAGGGCTCTAGCTCTTATGGTCATCGAGATCATTAGGATATATAAACGAACATGACTAAATTGATTCGTATATAATTGAATGTTCGTTTAGATGTTCGTATGATCTCTGTGATCATAAAAGACAGAGTCTTTAAAATTGGCACGTGGGATCTATAAGGAAATACACTTTTCATCCCCCATTTATGTTATAAATCATAAATATTACGAAAAAACGAGCAAAAACTGCCGATTAAAATGATATTGATATGGTGTTCCGAATAGAACAGGCAAAACTATTTTTTTTTATGTGAATAATTTGTTGCTTTAACACAATCTGATAAAAATTGAACAAATTTAATAAGATATAAAACTCTTAGCATATATATCCGAATTGAAGAAAGTTAATGACTTGAGCAATATATAACATATTGATTTCAATTTGTTAGTATACATCTAAAATTATGCCATTGAACTATCCTAAGACTTTGAGAACGATCGAAAATTAAACATGGGAATTATTAGATAAAAAGTTGCCTAAAATATACCCAAATGACCAAAGATGAGAAATTAACGATATCAATTGTTAGCTATATGAGCTTCATGCAGGGTGTTTGTGAGTCGTGCATGCCCTGACTGCCACTTGTTATGATTGGGTTTATTCCCCCCGCGCTCCAACCCCGCCGCAAGAGTACTACGAAAATTGTCGCTTGGCTCTTGTGGGGGGCCCATTTTGCATATTGCTGCGATTTATGAATGAATTGCAACGCATTGTTGTTTTTGTTATTAATATTATAATTGTTGTTGTTGTAGCTATAGTTGTTGGTGTTGGTGTTGTTGGTGTTGTTGTTGGTGTTGGTGTTGGTGTTTAGCTGATAAACCGCCTTGAGTCTCTTTATCAGCATAAATTGTTCTTGTTTTTGTTTTCATTATGCGCGAAGGCATTATTATTATTATTACTATTATCATTATCGGAATTATCAACGTCAGCAACGTCGACGCGATTCCACTGGAACCGAACTGAAAGTGAAACGCACGCTCACTGACCTATAATAAGAATTTTCATATTTATGCAGCGCAAATTGTGAAATATTAAAAGATACAAACACACACACGACCCGACTATATACTCGTCTATAGACAGATTAGGGAAACCTACAAATCTAAAATCGTGTCACTAGCTTTAGTGTGGAACTATGTCGAAATCGCTTCCCAGCGGAGGCGCTTTTAATCTAAAACTTTACGTCGAATACCTTTTATTTTCATATTGCCAAATCAGGTGCGTCACTAGCAACCCGTCTATTATTGTTATATGACATAACAACCCCATTGGGTCAAAGCCTAAAGCACTCTTTGTCTTTTTTTAGCTTCCTTCACTGAATAACTTTTTTTTCGTGAGTGGATTTCAAGTTCTGCGCCAAAACCTACTTTTCCTAGGAGGATCATGCCTATCGACATGTGCGGGATTCGAACGCGCACCTATTGTTTGGCGGGCCAGTGCGCTATATACTGGTCCACCGAGGCCCCTTTAACTAGCAACCAGTCTATATAGAATATCATACAATATCTGCTGTATAACAGTCAGACTCAAGCGATATCATCGGTTGAATCCGTGACTTCTAATAGTTGAACGAATCTTCGTAATTTTAGGAAAACCAAAAGATTCCTCTAGAGATTTCACAACTTTTTCGAAGTTAAACCCAAATATTTATGGAGAAAAATGTTTTTTGCACCAAAGTTTGGGGTTCGAACCTGTGACATAATAAATATTGATGACAATATTGTTTATAATTATCATATGGCCATAACAACTCATTCGGGTCAAAATCTGAAGCCCTTTTTTTCCTTTATTTCTGCTTTCTTCACTGAAGATCTTTTTTTTTTTGTACGTGGGTGGTTTTCAAATCCTACGCCACTAGGACAATATTCAGTGATGCGATATAGATAGTGAACTATATATGTATATGGTTGGATTCAAGAAAACTGAACTAAAGCGAATCACAGTCCAATACTTCCAGATTTATGCATTATTATAATTATTATTATATGGTCATAACCACCTTATCGGATCACTATTTGCCTTTTTATCTGCGTTCTTCACATTTCAAATCCTACTCCACAACATAGATTTTCTAGAAGGAGATTTATGGAGACTTATAGAGTGATCCTTTTCAAATTTGGTAGAAGAATAAGTAATAAAGAAACTAAAGAGAGCAAATAAATATAAATTCAATAGCTGAAAATATATGGGAAATATGGGCGAAACCTAACTTTTAGTTATATGACAGGTTTTAGAGGAACCCCAATCGATTTGATTTTCTTTGATCACTTTTTGTAGTGTGAATCGAGTTCCTGAATTCTTTTGAAGATCTAGACTTTAGAACCACTCTTTGAAGCCTGCCCGTTTTTATAGTATTGGCCAGTTATATTGGTTAATCAATTCCCCGACCGCCCGTGCGGCTTCCTTTTTCCATTCTTCCACTTCTTATCTTCTTCGATCTTGTGTTCATCGTTTGATGTATGGGCTCTTCCTGGCTCTGCGACTTATATGAAACACCAGCAGAATACTAAATAGTAGTTTCAAAAAATGTATTTTTTGAACTGAATTGTTTGTATTACCGGGTGGTCATTGCTGATGATTGAGACCTCCCCTTAACATTCTTTACTTGGTTACCCTATCTACATTTAGAAGGAAGAGAAATGAGAAGACATTAAGATGAAGGTTAAAATTAAGATTTTGACTTTAGAAAAAAAGCTTATTTAATAAAATTTATATTTGTAACATAAATCTTCCTAATACTTCCTTGACTCAAGGACTTTTTAAGTGGATTTCCTACGCCACAACCTAGTTTTTTTAGGATGCTTATCGACATAAGCGGGACTCGAACTCGCACCTCTTGTTTTACTGTTAGAGTTTACTAAGTTTACACTATTTATTTACGGTAAAATGTTACTTGAACTAAGAACCCTGAGGTCTATGTGAGACCCTACGAGGTCCCTTTAACCCAACCTCAGTCTACTCACTGCGAACCGATAAAAACGACCCTTTGTTATCTAAAGTGTAGCCACTCAACCACCCTCCCTATAAGACCCCTGTTGTAAAACCTTGAAGGTCAGCCATATTTTCAACAATTTGAAACCGTTTTCAAGTCTAGTAAAATAACACATTCCAGTTAATTATTTTTAACAAGTTTGTCACACTTAACTCTGGAATTCCAGGTGCTAATTTCTGGCGACATGGAAAAGTATTGGCAAAAACATATGAACTGTAGAAATCAATTAGAAATTATATTTTCATTTAAGCAGTTCGACTCGTAAAGCTTATTATTCTATGACTCATATATGGATCATTGTTACTATGTCATGTTCGGGGAACGGAAACATTGGATGACATTGGTCTGCATTGATTAGATTGCCAGGGTATTTAATCTTCGCCACCTTTCTCAACTTGTCATTGTTTGTTTTGATTTGTCGCGTCGTTTCCTGAAAACATAATGAAAAGAATGAAAGAAAAAAACTTTATCAAAAGTTTTGATTATTATTGAATTCCAGTCTCGGTAGGGTCTCTTGGCCAGCTGATTTACGGTGCAGAGCAACCGGGCCAAGAGAACAAACGTTGTCCATTCAGCGCCGAAAGCGTCGATGGGCCAACAAATTGGGACTTGTTCATGCGAATACCCTAGAACGGAAGTGACTACAAGGGGTTTAGGTGATAGTATGTGTTCAAGTAGTGTGTAGTAGGCTATATTAGTTACAATAAATGACTGTTAAGTAGTTTTTTTACTATGCTCGGAAGGAAGCATCGTAGTTCCCCCATTTCGGGAAGAATATAGAAATCCGATGTCCAACCTCTGTCTGTTTGAGATATACTTAGATATACCAGATATTACTTATCATAAGCTCCAGTTATTGGATTGATAGAAAACACACTTCCAAGTTTCATTATTCTTATGAGGATCTGTCCATTTAAAAAAAAAAATATAGTTGCCACATAAATAAAAATCGGTTTTCCAGTATTTTACTTGTTTTCAAAGATATTGGTTTATAAAAACACACACTTATAAGTTTCTTTATCTTTATAATTATCACCTCGTTAAATTTCATTAGGATCGGATTACTTTATCATACAGATGAAAGTCGCTTTTGCCAATATTTCCCATGTTTTTCAGGCTAAGGGATTGAAAGTTCACACATACATTAGATTATATACTATATATTGCTATACCAAATTTCATAAGGATCTAACTACTATATCAAGTAGCTGCGATACTATTTGGCCCACATTTTCCAAGGTTTTCAAGCTATTTGATTAAATATCTATAGCTTTGAAAATATGAAGATAATAATAAAAATCAAGGTTGTGGTATACCTGGGTATTTCATAGTCCATCAACTGCTTCTCTGGTTGTCGCTTTATTGATGTTCATGCAATTAGCTCGATGATTTTCCTATTGATATGCCTGACGCATGATTCTCAGCACACACTCGTAGCACACTTGGGTATGCGGGAGGGTTACTCTGTGTGTTTATGATAACAGCGCGATTGTTGTTGTTGTTGTTGTGTTTACTTTTACATCAATGTCAAGTTAACCATAAAAAGGTTTTGTCATTTACAGTCAGACAATAAAACAATAACAAATACTGACCCCAATTCCAATGATTGCCACAAGTTGTGGGCCTCTGCTTATTTATCAAACAGCCCTCGCACACCTGTTGGCTGTGGTTGCATCCAGCGGAGGGGGAGAGAGGGAGATGTTGGTTTAATCATAAATAAATCAGCTGCAGCTGAAAGGAAACACAAAATCTCCGCTGACAACTGTCAACGCGTGCATCTTTATGGTGATGCGCCCATAAATTATGGCCAAGACAAAGGGAAAAACTTTTACCAAACTAAAGAAAAACAAGCGGAGAAAGCATTATTTTCAAAGTTTACAGACCCTTTCCGAAGAGTACTTACAGATATGTACATTGGGTTTTAGAGATTTAAACAACAACTTCTGTAAAACTTAGAGAAACAAGGGCAGAGATAGGCAATGATTTGAATGATCCATAGCTGGCGTGTTTATTAACCGATCCTTTTAAAATTTGGTGCAAAGAAAGATTATAGAGAAACTTAACTGGATCTAAACTGTGATTTCAATAGGTTTAAAGATATAGGACATATGGCCAAAACCACTGTATGGCAGTAAAATAATATAATAGTACGATTTGGCAAGTTCAAACAAATTTCCAAACTGCTAACATAAGGAGGTTCTATGCCAAGTTTCTTTGCGATAGATAAAAAACTGAGGAACTAGATTGCGTATATACCGACAGACGGACATATAGGTAGACATATTTTAATAGTTTTAGAATTTCCTTCCATTCTAGGAGCAATTTTTGGGAGTTTTAAAGCTTGAACACAAAGTGAATATATCATGGTGGTGCTATGGATAGCCCATTATTGCGCCAAACAAGAGGTTGTGGGTTCGAACATCATGTTCCCTTCATAGTCATGGTCTTCTCTTCCTTCACTCTATCATCTAGTGGACCCTTCACCACAGAAATACGCTGTATCTTGACCTAATCCTGCCCAGATCGACTGACAATAACAATTAATTACTGAAATATATGCATAATAAGGCTCTTGTAGAGCTGCTAAGCTCATTTTAGAAGTCCATAAGAACAAAAAACTATATACAGTGAAACCTCTCTACAGAGGACAGCGACGTCAGCCGGAAATTTGTCCATTATTGAGAGGAGTCCACCAATGGGAGGTTAATTTACTTGCTTTTTTCTTCCCGTTCCCAAGTTTGTGTCCATTAAAAGGAGGTGTCCACTTATGAGAGTGTCCACTGTATTTTATATGATTTTCTTTGAAAAATGCATAACTTGTCCTATCTTTTTTTTTTTACAGCACAATTGGCCTAACAGCAGAAAACGCTGCATTTACAGCACAGCCTAACAGCGCATTTAACCGTTTAGCCATGACACAAACCCAGCATACAACGCGCGGTTTCAGCAGCAGCAGCAACGATTTACAGCATGCGCAACAGCGTCGTCGACGTCAGGTGTCCTCAGGCGCTGTTACCGCGCTGCTGTTGGTGTTATTGACTGGCTGCTGCGCAGCTGTTGTTGGCGCTGCCACTGCGCAGTCGCGTTTCTTTTATACGGCCGGAGTCGATGCGCCGCTGAACAAGGTGCGTGCGCAGCGTCAGGTAAACGACGATACGGCGGAGTCGGCAGCAGAGGCGACTACTTGCTGCCAGGGCGCAGCTGCCGCATCCGTTGAGCCTGTAACGGTGAGTAAGACACCCCTCAACCCACAACCCACAACCCACTGCCACACACTGCCCACCTTGGCGCCAATGCGCCGCATTGAGCTGTTGCATATTTAGGTCAGTCGACGTTGCCGTCGCAGTCGCCGTCGCCGTCGTCGACGCTGTTGCAGCTGCAGCCTCAGCCTCAGCTTTAGTTGCGTCTTTCGACTTTTTACATTTGTCTGTTTACATTTTGATAAGAGACATGTGAATGGACAGCGGCGCCGTCTGCGCCGTCTGCGCCCTCTCCCCACTCCCCACTCCCCACTCTCTGGCATTGATAGTGGCCGCCTTGATTCCAAAATAAATAAGCTCGCATTACGTTTTAATTAGGCGTTATTCATCTCTCTATTTGCTTAGCCAATTGTTTGTGCCCACAATTAAAGGCAGATTAAAGCCGTAAAGCTCCAAAAATGCTACCCATTAACTCCCTCCCCCACAGACCTCACGCTCCCCAGCGCCTCCCACTCCGTCCTATGACGTCTGCAAATAACAATCGCAGCGGAAATCGTGCCTCACCGGTTTGTTTCCCGACATTTTTCTCTGCGCAAAAAAATAAACAAGATTTGCAGAAAGTTTTTGGTTCCTAAAGATACAGATATACCTAAGAGTACATATATTATATACAAATACGACTGAATAAATCGTGTGTATAAACATTCTCATCGATAATATCATATTACACCGCCTGAAACCTGCGCACAACTGTACTCAAGTTACAGTTATGGGGAATGCCGTTTGTTTTGACAGTAGTTGGAGATAAGTCGCAATCAGACCCCCTTCCGGCTGATTAATAATGATCCAAACTTTTATGCATCTTGTGAAATTCGGTTGAAACATTGGGGAAGATAAATCTAAAGGGCATACATGACCTCTAAAACATACACATTCAAGCTTGGCAACTCTATGAAATCGATTGATATGCTATCGAGGAGGACCAAATAGCTGCTAGCGGTTTTTCCGGAATACGTCTTAACAAACAAGACAATAAATATATTATATGCTATATTACATTTACAAGTCTGTGTTGTCCCGATTATCTCGACAGGTTCAAGGCTTTCTGCTTCGTGAAATAAAGGTTCCTGAGGGTGTTGATCCAACGTTTATTTTTACAAAGCTAAATTAAAACTCTTTAAGGAATTTGAACCAGCTTTAATTCGCATAGATTTATCGGTTAGACTTGTATGTGTTTAAGCTATTTATATTCCCAATTAAAATCAGTTAATATTCGAAAATACAATCAACGTCAATTAGATATGTATATTATGTGTTATAAATGCTTTTGTAGTGATTTTTTTCATTCAACGGACCCTGGATGGGTGATTAATGCTTCAGGACTCCGTATTATAGGTATTACTGGATCAGAATCCTTGCCAAACTCGAACAGATTTTGTAGTTGACTTAATTTAAAGACATCTCAAGTACGGACAGAGTAGTTAATGTGGTGCTATGTGAACAACGGGCCCTGGATGGGTGATTAATGCTTCAGGACTCCGTAGTATAGGTATTACTGGATCAGAATCCTTTTGTAGTTGACTTAATTTAAAGACATCAAGTACGGCACGGACGGAGTAGTTTATGTGGTGCTATGTGAACAACGGGCCCTGGATGGGTGATCAATGATTCAGGACTCCGTATTATAGGTATTACTGGATCAGAATCCTTGCCAAACTCGAACAGATTTTGTAGTTGATTTCATTTTTGGACATCTCAAGTACGGACGGAGTAGTAAATGAGGTGCTATCTAATAGAATGAATATAATATAATGTTATTCTAGTCAATATATAAAAGATCGTACCGGACGCAAAATTTTCTTTTGTTGTAGTATTTTCTTGTAAAATTCGGTGTTTTTTTTTTTGGTAAGACGATTTGGTTTCATCTATCGCATTCAAGCAGAAAATGGTTTGTCATCATCACCGCCATCATAACCTTTGGGA
>JBANCY010000462.1:0-32067 GCA_037040045.1 Phorticella flavipennis | reverse complement strand
CTGAGCAGGAATCGAACCTACGTCTCTTTGTTTGGCAAGCCAGTGCGCTATGCACTGGGCTACCGAGACCCCCTAGAACACCCTTAACACCCTTATTAAATTTCAATAGGATCGGATAGATTTTTTTCATGTTTCAAGGATAGGCTGCAATGAAATAAACAATACTTTCTTATATACCATATATCTAGACACAAAGTCTTCAAAAAGAGTATGGAATCTTTGCCGTGCCCAAGCTAATCCTTCCTTACTTTTTTTGGTATTTATTTATTTGGAGCGTTGTCAAAAGTTGATCTTATATGACGTTCGTTAAAAATTTAATTAAAACAAAATGCCGGAAATGAGTGGAGTTAGGGCAAGTGCAGTGCACTGATGCGAACTGATGCGTTGTGGAGCGCGGAAAGGGAACGGAAATGGGGACCGTGTGGTGTCGAATGGTGCGAAGCTAAGTGCAGAGCCCAATCTGACAAAACTTGTCTAAATGCCTGACAGATAGACTGGCAGACAGACAGACAGGCGGGCAGGCCGACAGACCGACAGCTGTCTCATGCGCCTTAAAACAACCAAAGCAGACAACTTGTAGGCGGACTACACACATATTACAAAACTTTTCAAATGGGGCTGCCCATGTGGGTGCTACAAGCACGAACGGCACATACAGAAAATATGCAAAAAAAACCTCAGAGTATGAAATAGGAACGACTAGAACATGCTCTTGTTCATACAGGAAAATACTAGTCTGAATAATGGCATTTGAAATCATTCTAATGGGATTTACGGAAAGGTAAAGAATTTTATAAAAAATGTGCAGTTTCTAACGTAATATTTTGATATTTTTTTTATGACTATCTCGTGAAAATTTTAGAATGAACATAAACACGTAAGTTATATGATGTAGAAGTTATACCAATGATTCGATTTCATTTTTGGGAAATATTTTTTGGAAAATATATTTAGGTTGACCATTTCTTTCAGTTGTGGCATATATCCTTTGTAAGTTTTTTTGGTATGACCATAACAACCCTATCGGCTAACAGCCTGAAGCACTATGTTTCTTTATTTCTGCTTCCTTCACTGAAGAACTTTTTTTACGTGGTTGGATTTCAAATCCTACGCCACAACATAGTTTTTCTAGGAGGGTCATGCCTATAGGCATGAGTGGGAATCGAACCCACGACCTCTTGGCCCATATTTGCTCTTATATTTCATATTTGTCATATTTGCCGTATAATCAAAAAAAAAAGTTAGGTGTAATTGATTCTTAGGATATTGCATAAATTCCGGTTTTGTGGAATCGATCAATAATCCACAATTTGATGCTTTAGAAAATAATACACGATAATCGAATTGATTAAAGATAATTTAAATCCAGAGCATCAATTTACGATTGCACTAACAGTTACCCTATTAACCGAAGCTCATTTGTCAAATTTCTGGGTTGAGCAAATATTTCATTAACTTTAGCAAATTTTTCAACATATAAGAAAAATTCCAAGTCTTGTAGAGCTCATGCGCTTTTGGACCAAACCAATTTCATGGTACATACTACCCCATTGTCATTGCTTTTACAGGGTATGAGTACAGCATTGCCATGCAGTGCTGTCATTAAAAGGTTCGACAAAAAGTTTGGGATTTCGCTGAAACCGACAAGAAAAAAAATAAATTTTGGAAAAAAAAGTAAAACAAGGCGAGTTTCCTGGCTTGTTGCTGGCGGCATTTTACACCCAAAGGACAAGGAAAAGGGGAAAAAAAAGAAAAATGTATATATAAAATAATGTGAAAAATAAGAAGGAAATTATATACTTAAATAAAGAGGTTTCTATGCCTTGCATTTAGGATTAAGCTTTCAGCACTTCCTTCGTCTTCCTTCTTGCTCTCTTTCTTTTCTCTACTTTCTCCACTTTCTCCTTTCCTTTTCTTTCTATATCTATTACTGTCTCTTTCTTTCTGTGTATAGGGCTAATGCTGTAAATTTGTTAATTAAGCAACGTCTCGTGGCAGCTCGTAAAGCGGCTGCAATTACATGGTCCGATGGGAGTGTTCGACGTGGCATGCTATAAGTAACAAAACGTGTTGAGGTTGCCACCATTCTTCAC
Organism: Phorticella flavipennis; assembly: GCA_037040045.1. NCBI lineage: Eukaryota > Metazoa > Arthropoda > Insecta > Diptera > Drosophilidae > Phorticella > Phorticella flavipennis. The sequence goes on along the minus strand of JBANCY010000462.1, from coordinate 29,974 downwards.
CAACCACCCGGTTTCACTTCCTTCAACGGGGTATTATAATTTCCTGATCAAATGTGCCGATACCCCGCATTGACATGTACAAATTGTGGCAAGAAGCGGGTCAAATCGATTTATCAAGCATAAAATATAATTGAGTTGGAATCCAAAATCAATTCCCCAATTCCCAAATCCCAAACACTTGTTAATTTAGTCAAAAAAAGTATATGAATTCTTTGTATTTTTACCTCCATAACGAGCCATAAACATAACAATTACATTAAACGAGGAGCATAAAAAAAACCAAAAAAAAAAAAAAAAATAAAATAATAATAATAATAATAAAATAAAAGAAATTTTTGTTTTAGCAGAGTCAACACGGTTGGCTTCATTTGATTGTTGTTATTAGAGCTGTTGATTACTTTGTTGCCCCACCGACTATATAGTCCAGAGTGTGGCCCATTATCAGTACCATTCACCCACGGCGCGGAGCGTTATCTGCTCCACTTGGGCATGTGGCGGGGTGGAGAGGGCATAGAGCACCGCCTGGGCCACATCGTCGGCCTGCAGTATAACATCGCCCAGCTCAGCTTTGGTCTCATCCGGCACTATTTCAGTGGAGACCCAACCGGGAAAGATGCTCTATAGAAGGAAAAAGAGTTAGTTTTAGTATCAAAACGCTTGTAAAGCTCAAAAGATTTGTTTGTTTCGAAAAGCTCCATTAATGAGCATAATAAATTAGGGCCTAACGAATTTTTACTGATAATTGTATACTTAATCAAACTGATTAGCCATTGTTTAGCTGTAAACATTTTCAGCAGCAACTATGGAATATTTTTACCCTTCTTATGGAAAAATTGGATTTGGAATCGCTAGTGCTTGACCTAAAGCCGTCAAGTATTGACCCATTGGATTTTGGTTAGGATTGATAGGGCTGATGACTAGGAAAACTTGCCGTTTAAACCAAGCTTGCTTCATTTTATAGGGGGTCTCAATGGACCAGTGGTTAGCGCTTTGTTCCGCAAAACAAGAAATGTGGGTTCGAGTCTCACTCATGTAATTGGCTTGAACCTCCTAGAAAAACTAGGTTGTGGCGTAGGATTCGAAATCCACCCACGCCCAAAATGATATACAGTGACAGAAGTAGAAATAGAAGGATTCAGAAGTGTTTCAGGCTGTCACCCGATAGGGTTGTTATAGCCCCTATAACTCTGTTTGATGACCGTCTTTAAAGCTTAAACTCTTGGTATAAGAAATTCTTTGGAATCCTTTCACCTATGTTGTCTAAGATACCCATTCTTCTGCTTCTTCACCCTTGGAACTCACCGTTGTCTTAATCTTTGATTTCTGTGTAATCAACTCCTGCCGGCAAATCTCTTGCACCGCCGTCAAGGCAAATTTGCTTGGAGTATACGCATTTAGGCTGGGTGCTTCGTGTCCGGGATTATAGCCACCCAATCCTGCGGTGCTGTTGATGAACAACAAATGGCCATCCATTTGACGTTGACGCATGCTCGTGGCCGCCAGTTTGGTGCAGTAAATGCTGCCCATTAGATTCGTCTGGAGGATGTCGTTGATCTCCTTGACGGGCATGTCCAGCAGATCACCATTGCGCACAATGCCGGCATTGTTGATGAGCACATCGACGCCACCCAATTGCTGTTTGATCCAATCGAAGGCGCTGTTCACCTGTGTCTCGACGGACACATCACAGGTGCGCTGATAGAAACGATTCTGCTGATCCGCTGGCAGCGATTGACGCAGTTGCTCCAGACGATCGGTGCGACGTGCGAGTCCAACTACTTTCAGACCAGCTGCAACCAGCACCTTGGCGCAGGCGGCGCCAATGCCCGAGCTGGCGCCGGTAATAACAGCAACACGATTCTGCCAGCGTTCCATGATCTCAACGAGCAACTGAGTGAGGAGTGTCTCCCAGCCGGCTGTTGGGGTCTATTTATATAGAACGTGCTTATCAGCACTCTCCAAACAACCGCAGTGACGTGCCCAAAGGGGGCTTCGAGCAGTTACATCAATAGTTCTATGCCTTTGGACCCTTCCGTGCACGCCCCTGGCCACGTCTGTTAGCTCACTCGCGGCTGTGGCATGACGTGTCGGTCCCTTACTGCTCTTCGAGCAGAAACAGGCCACCACAACAGCTGGTTTCAAATGTAATACTACAAGGTGGTCTCTAGCTCTTATTTTATTATTAGGTACCAATTAACCAGGGGGTTCGAAATGGTATATAAAACTTAAGCAGAGTCATACAATCTTCAGCACTTGCTTTTTTCTTAAATCTTTAAACCATAGCTTTGCCCTACCTTGTATTATTTTGTCATGTTTGTTACCGATCCGGTTCAACAACTTATTTATTTGCTCTTCACTCTTATCTGTTGCCATGGTGTCCGCCTAGTGATAAGACATAGGGTTAAGGGCATAATCAAATATCTCCGACAATTTAAAATTTCATCATGTAATTCAAATTTGACACAGATCAAAAGGTGAATAAACTTTTTTACACACATTGTAGTAATTTAAAGAGTTAGCCCTATAACTAATTTGGTTAGCTGCCTTTATAAGAATTGTGATGTTTTTTGAATGTTTTATTAACCAGTTATAACCCTATAGTCCATATTTGGCTTATCATGGGGGGTTCTACTAACCATACTAAAAATTTTCCACTTTTAAGTGAAATATATACATGTATAACTTGACAGAGGGAGTCTCGGTAGACCAGTGCCTAGCGCAATGTCTAGGCAAACAAGAGGTGGGGGTTCGAGTCCCACTCATGTACTTAGCATGACTCTCCTAGAAAAACTAGGTTGTAGCGTTGGGTTCGAAATCCTCCAGCGTAAAAGAAATGTTCAGTGAAAGAAAAATAGTGCTTTAAGCTGTGAACCGATAGATAAATAATAGTTTGGCGGAATGTCAGACTGATAGACAGACTGACAGACAAAATTTTGGCAAAGAAACTAATAGGCAAAAGGCGGATGGACAAGCTGACAGATAGTCCTACAAACATACCGATAAGCTGACCTCCTGTCTGACAGACCTGTATATGAGACGACAGTAAATCTGACGGGCTGGCTGTCATATTGACGACAAAACGTCAGATAGACTCGCTGACAGATAGACGGAAAGCACATATATTGATTGAGAGATAGACAGACTAAACCATAGACAGATCATCAGATATACCAATAGATATGACGGACCTACAGATAGACAAAGAGACATACAGACTGAGTATCTGATAGATTGAATCAGATACACAGCCAGAAAGAAAAACTGACAGAGTGAGACTGATTCAAACAAAAAGACTGACAGACTGAGAATCTTAAAGATAGAACAATTTACTAAAATAATATATATCATGAAATGCCTTCTTCTACGCCGCACAATTTTCAAAACCGTCCAGCGTGGACATTCAAATGAATCTCAGGCTTGACATTATTTGTTAGTTTAATGTTCCGAAATTCAACATATAGTAGCATTTTATAATTCTCTTATGATCCACAAATTTTCAAAGCGTTAAAGCTAGAAACATTGAATATATGAATCATTAAAATTACCGTAGCGAATAAGTTGCCAGGACAAAATCACTTCATACCTTTAATTTGAAGAAGCCTGATCAATCGGTAGAAGTTCTTCGAAAATGCTATGGACATTTTGGCTGTTAGCTAAGCATGATTGATACATGCAATACATCTATGTTTTCTACAACATTTTATTGGCCATATAAAATTGATTTTTTCGTTTATTTTGCTAATGAAACGTGCACTGAATACAGATGAGTTCCAACTGGGGCCAAATTGGAGGATGTCCTTGAAATGGCTTTAATCCTTTCGACCCGCTGTTTGGCAGTCCATTTCGCTTGCGAGTTGATTTCGAATTCTACTTTCAAATTAGCTGATTGACACTCCTAAAAGCCTGTCAACATTATGAGCCACTGCAGCCAGCTGTCGGATGAGTGGAAATTTTGCGTTGATGCTAATGCACGTATTGTGCATCTATGGACACGTGTGCCACACATATAGGGTATGCACGGCCATACCGAATGCATGTATGAAAGCAGGCATACTTATATGGGCCATTAAAAAAGCCAACATGCAGTGCAGTTAAACGGCGCCCCAAGTTATGCCCGGCCCAACTACACTCAATCAGACCAGGAGCCGCACCCACATTCACTCACACCAGTGATGGCACTTTAGCCATTTTGTGACTAAATCTGGCTTTTTTATACAAATTTGTTCTATTTTATTTAGAAAGTGCTATTAGCCACTTTTTATTAGCCATTTTTATTTTTATTTTTAGCCATTAAATTGTTTTTTAATCAACCTTTTTGTCCATTTTTTCCTTTATGACTCAAATTCCGATTTATATTGATTCACAAATTTATCGGAACTTGTATATAACTTAGTGGTTCTTTATACAAACAACCTAAGTGAGTTAGTTCAGTCTTTCCTTTCCTAAAATTTATAAAAAAAATGATGATTGAGAGATGATTGGATGAAAGAAGAATTCAAGGAATCGATTCGAAAAGACTGCACAGATCCAACAAATGTTGCTACGACTATGATATACCGTCTAAATACATCGTTTTGCTTTCAAATTATTATTATAAGGACATGACAATCCTATTGGGTCAAAGCCTGAATCACTATTTCCCTTTATTTCTGCTTCCTTCACTGAGGAACTTTTTTTTACGTGGGTGGATTTGACATCCTTCGCTTTCAAATAGCGATATATATAATATAGACAATGAAGATGAGGAAATTGATGACTTGTTGGGTACATCACTTATAGATCTTTACAATGGAAAGAGTTATCTGATGTTTTAATTTCAATTTTCATGAGTTGTGGGTTCGATTCCAACTCATATCGATAGGCATGACCCTCCTACAAAAACTAGGGTGTGGCGTTGGATTTCTGAAGCTTTCTGAAGACAAATAGTGCTTCAGGCTGTGATCTGATAAGGTATAGCCACTAAATATAAACTACTTATAAAATACATGTTAGAAATATGATTAAAATAAACACTTTTCATGTCTAGCCATTTTTTGGCCACTTTTAGTAATAATTATAGCTATTTTTAGCCACTTTTTGACCCTATCTAGCTCCGCATATGCTGGCAACACTGTCTCGCACACCCACACCCAGTTTCCACTCCCCTCGGCCTCAACTGACATACGTACTCCCGCCGTAGACCCACATCGATATATCACAAGATGCATGTGCCAAGGCATATGTGCTGGAGGAGCAGGAACTGTTTGGCTCTTTCTGCTTTATCGCCGTTTTCTTGTTGTTGTTCCGTGCTTTTTTATGGAACGCTCGTAACATTCAAGAGACGCTTAAATGGCGAAACAATAAAAGCTCGATGAGTGCAGATTGGCTACAGGGTTTGTCCTGGGGGGACAGTGCCGGTGGAGGGCGATAGGCCAAACTGGCTACAGTTTGACACGAGTCCCCCAACCGCCCGCTGGCATTTTTTCTTCTTCTTGCTCCACACGCTTGTTGCAAGTGTTGCAACATGTGGCCAGTGTGACCATGTGCAGTTTATCATGCAATTACACATGTGCCACAAGACTCGACTCTCTGGTCTGTCGCCACATCAAAAATAAAGCCAAATAAATAAAATGGCACAAATTGCTAGACTTTGCCATCATCAAGTTGGCAATGCGATTAACACCTCGCATTGCCAAGCATATCAATGTCAATGTTGAGGTTTTTCCCCTTTTTGATCAGGTCCACCGTGGTCAAATGGCAATTTGTAAGCTGATGAAATGTGATTTTGTGTGCTCTTCTGTGGCATCGCCGGGAAGCAGACATTGAGGTTTAAAATTCAATTGGAATTCAATGAATTCTATAAGGGTTTTTACTGGGAATGTGTTCAATATATGTACAATCAGAATTAGGTTAGACGGTTGACCCTCGTAGGGCATTTCCTGTACCTAAAGGCCCTTGAAGGTAACGTGTAGCTGCGCTGTAAACCTATTTTCTACAACTTCAACCAGGACTCCAATCGAGATGTATGCCAAAACTCTAGATCTTGGAATATAAAGGATCCCAGGTCTCTGTATTCATATCTTATGAGCGCTGGACAGAGGCAGTTTCTGCAGTTAGGGTATTATACTAATCCGAATTACCTTGCATGTGTGGCTACTCTGTAAGGATGCACTACCTGCAAGGAGGAGATAGTATAGAATCAGAATTAACAATAAAATTTCAAAATTTTCCATTTAAGCCAAATTGCAAACTCTAGGGTATATTTCGGCTGCTTTTCATACGCAACTATTGTATTTTTTCAACCTCTGAAGAAGTGAGATAATGAAAATTCGAGTCCTGAGAGTAGGGTGGAGGACACTATGAATAGTCTGGAATGTTGAGACGAGATAGGACACAGAATGTCTAACGTTAAGCTGCCTCCATCAATAATTTGATGGCAATTTCTGGCATCTTAAATTGATGCATAGCAATTTGTATGGATTTTCCAATGTATTGAACCTTTGCTGATGAGCATATATATACTTATATATGTATTTATGTATGTCTATATGTATATTTAGGTGTTTAGCTGAAGCTGCGCACACATCTGGCACCTGCCACATGCCACCTGCCACCTGCCACCTGCCAGCTGCCAGCTGCCAACTGGCTGTGTCTGCCTCTTTTGCTATTTAAATCTTTAATGGCATCTCGTTTTTGCCGCTAAACGTGTCAATAGATAGACCTGTTCTCAGTTATTCCCTAGCCCACAATGGCGGCGCATCCTGGCGCTGAGGACACGCCCCCATCTCGCCTCCGCCCCACCGCCATTTGCATTTGTGTGCTGCGCATTTCTTTCAGCTAAATTTAACTAAAACACTGAGAACACAAAGAAAACAAGATAGAGTGCTGCAGTCGAGAGTGCTCGACTACGGGTATACCCTGATCCTTTCGGGGAGGGGGCCATCATCTGTGAGCACCTACACGCCAAATTTCGTGTCTCTAGCTTTAAATGCTTAGCCGTGAGGTAACATAATGTATTTTTCACATTTTTGCTATTTTAACCCGTTTTCGGACATTCCTGAGTCTTATAATTTTAATGTTTATGTCCCGATCGTTCTGAAATTTGTAGGATTGGTTGACGACATTGTCATGAATATATATTCTGGAATTCGAACTAATACAATTAAGATTGTAGAAGTATAAGCACTTATTAAATTTAGAAGATGGAAAAAATTTTTGATGCCACTTTGTGTATAATGTCTATAAGCACTTACATACCAAATTTCATGACTCTAGCATAAAAATTGTGAGTGCTATACACATTTCGGCGGGTATGAAAATTTTGGGAAATTCCGTTCTGCAATTTCTAGTCATGAACCTATTTAATCTATAAATATGAATCGCTTTTATCGATTATCGGGCGATGGGGGCGTGGCATCCGAAATTTGAAACACACTCGTATTGCGATTGTTTCAAGTTTGAAGTCTGTAGCTTTTGTAGTTTCCGAGATCGGCGCATCCATACATACGGACGGACAGACAGACAGACAGCCAGACAGGGCTATATCGACTCGCCTATTGATGCCGATCAAGAATGTATACACTTTTTGGGTTCTGCCACGCATCCTTCTGCCTGTTACATGCATTCCAACAAAACTAGTATACCCTGCATACCAATTTTCAATTGGGATCAGGGTATAAAAAATAATAATAATATAAGAAAACATGGCAAAGCGTTTGGAGGCGATTCCAAGAATAGAAACTAATACAAAGGCCCCCAGGCTTTCGGCTGTCTATTGCTTGTTATTCGCATGTCAGATATTATTTTATTTCCTTCCGTTTTTCGCCTTTATTTGGCTTTAATTTATTTCCATGCCAGCCAAATTGGCAGCTGCAAATAGACACAAAAACACACAAAAAAAAAAGCCAAAAACAAATCATAAAAATAATGCCAAATGATATTAGAAGCTAATTTAAGTGGGCTTTGGTTAAATACAGCAATTTTGGGGTTTCATTCGAATATGAAGTTTTATGAATATCCGATTGATTTTTAGGTATAAAACGCACGCCGATGCACAGAAATGTGCAAAATGGCGGCGGCGGGCGTTGGGGAAAATGGCGGCGGCAAAAGTGGGGGCAAATGGCAGCTGTCAACAAGCGTTGGCAGCATTTTATGTAAATTTAATTTAAAAACTGTTCCCGCAATGCACAGCAGCAGCAGCAGCATCGGCGAGAGGCAACTGGCAACTGCTAACTGGCGCATGTGGCATGTGGCATGTGGCATGTGGCATTTGAAACCCGCATAACATGCACTCACACACACAAACAAACACAAACACACACGCACGCACACAGAGGCAAGGGCAAATCTGGCATTGTAATTATCTACGCCCTGCCTGAGTGTGTGTGTGTGTGTGTGTGTGTGTATGCGTTTCAGTGTTTGCAATTGCCGGCTTATAACTGTTTATCAACAGGCAAAAGCACAATTAAAATCACTTGTCTGTTTGCCTCAACCCACTCCCTGCCCCTCTCTCTCCTTATCCATCTTTCCATATCTTTCTCTATCCCGCTCCAAATTCTATCTTTCCATCTTTCATCTCTGTCGCTTACTTGATTGAATTTTTGCCTAGAATTTCAAATATTTGCAACATTTTGCGCTTAGAGTTCCCAATGTGTGTTGACAATCAAACAAACATCAGCTGCCTGGCTAAATTTCACTTTTACTTTCACTTTCACTTTCACTTTCCCGTCTCATTTGACTACTCAAAATGTCATTAGCCACAATTTGCTGCCGCTTCGCTTTCACTCATCAGAAAGCCTTTGAGGCGCCACTACAAACTTGGGGAAGTTGGCTACAGGCAAGTTGGCAACTCCCCAAAGCCTGATTGCGCGGTTGGCAATATAAGCAAAAGTTAGAAAGACAAGAAGTATGGGATTATCTTGGAGTCGCCGAAGATTTCATACTCTTTTCGAGGCATTTTTATATAACAAAATAAGAGCTTAGAAACACCCAAGTGTTATGGAGACTATATACTCTATTATATAGTTGTTCGATCTCTTTAAAATTTCATCTACCGAAAGAAGTACTAAAGAAACTTGAGAGTGTCAAATTTGACTTCCATAGCTTGAAAGATCTACGAAGTATTAGCAAATTCAAGTTTTGTTTGTATGACAGCTATATGATATACATATATGATCAATCCTATTGAAATTTGACGAATCATTATATAGTAAAGAAACTTAAGTGTTTCCAAAATTTCAATCCATAAGCTTGAAATATGAGCAAATCATTTCTCTGTTTCCGACAAATGTGTGGTCTCTGTGCTTAGGGGCATTACCCCAACTTTTTCCTTTCTGACCATTTTACAGATATCTTTTCAGGGTCCACGACACTTCCTGCGATGCATTGCATACTTCTTACCAAAGTGTATAAACTATTTTATTCCAAAAGAGTATACAAACTTCTTTAGTGCAAAATAGTGCGAGAAATTCAAGACATTAGCAGCTATTCAAGCATATCAATGCATTGATTTGATCTTTTCTTCAAGTTTTATCATCCAATTTCGAGGCGCGAAATGAAGGTCATGAGTTGAAAAAGGTTGTATGTAAAATAGTTCCTAAAAGGTGTTTACAATTTCCGCTTGAACATAAGGTGTTTTTATTGACATGACTGAAGATATCATACTTTTTTCAAAGTTTACCACAAGTGAATCCTTATCCGATGTAAAGTATGCCTTATTTCAATAGCCATCTGCTGGTATATGGGCCGATTGCTCTGAAAACTGACGAATGGATATATAATAAAGGAAAGTAAAGTTATAAAACAATTCAGACATTTCCATGAGAGATTAGATTAGGACATACCCAACATTTAGTTATATCAGAGCTCTACAACATAAGAATGCAGCCCCTTGACTTTCTTACAAAAAACTAGTTTAATTTGGAATCAGACAAGTGTAATGAAAAGTAAATTATATAATTACACTAATCATATCATATCTATATCATGTCTATACTTGTATAATTGTAACAAATGACTAGATGATGTGACGTGTTCGTCTATATGTCTACATCTATATTTTAAGGCAAAAGTTAATAAAACTGACACTCTGCCCCGATAAACTATGAAAAAATAATACCAATAAAGTTTAAAACCATTAAAAAGCGATAAATTTCGAATAGGGTTCAATTGAATGTAGAATGCAAAATTCATAGGTTCAGAAAAAACCTAGATATTCTCACCACGAAATCAATTAAAATTTTAATTATGGCCCAACAATAGCGACACAGAATGTATTGCGGACGTGGGATCAGGGCATATGTTGACTTGGTTTATTTATCTAGGAAAAAAATTTATAATGTCATGTTGGTTCATATGAGTTGAGGACTTGAATATGATCCGCATGGAATATTAGGGAAAAAAATTATGTTCAAGAGCTTTTTGCGAATCAGAAATTTTCAATAACAAAGAAACAAAGGGATAGATTAATCGATAGAGCATCAGATGGGGGGACAGAAGGATAGACAGACAGATAGACGGATAGAAAAATATACAGATAGACACATAGAAAGGTCGGTAGACAGACAGATAGACAGATAGATAGACGGAAAGATAGTCAGGCAGATAGACAGACAGATAGACAGACAAATAGAGGGAAAGATAGACAGGCAGATAGACAGATAGATAGATAGATAGATAGATAGATAGACAGACAGATAGTCAGGCAGACAGACAGATATATAGATAGACAAACAGATTTATGGACAGACAGATAGACAGACAGATAGACAGACAGATACACAGACAGATAGACAGACAGATAGACAGAAAGACAGAACGACAATTAGAGAGACTGACAGATAAACAGAGGCATAGACATACAAAGGCTGTTTCTAGGGGACTTCCAAGCTTCACAAGCTTCACCATATATAAACAATATTGCCCACATTTGGTGTTGATTCAATTGTAAAATTGGGGGAATTTCTCCATGCAGAATTTCCAAAATAATTGCCTTTAGAGTCTAAAGTTTAGACCTTTTTCAGTCTAACCAGACTATAACATATCCTGCTGCTCAATCGTTCTGTCAATCCCATCAATTTCGATTAAAGATCGCTTAGTTCCATCGTTAATACTTGCCCAGGAATGTTTAAACGTTCACATATATTTCGCAACTGCATTTACCGTGCAATGGCTTTCCGGTTTCACCCAACACTCCCAATTCCCATTCCAATCCCAATCCTTGTGCAAGCTGAGATCCTGGGGCAAATGGTAGCTTCAAATGGCACTTGCTTAGTTTGTAGTTTGGGTCGGGGCGCTGCCAGGACGGAAGTATTTAAAGCAAACAACAGCGTAAAGAAAACCAGTTATAAAGCAGGTAAATAGCAAAAAAAAAAAGGAAAGAAGGCAGAGAGAAAAGTGAAAAGAAAAACAGCAACAACAAAAGTTGCCACAAAGAAAAGCGGTAACAAATTTTTTTAAAGGCAACGCGTAACTTTCTTTTTTCGTCCCCCGACTTTATTTTTTTTTTGTCCCCCCGGTTTTTTTGTTGTTTTATTTACTGTGCTGCTTGCAATACAATGTGGCAGCTCGAGGGATTGATGCGAATAATGGCCAAAAGTGGGCGGCACTGTGGCACAGGGAAACTGTGGGCGTGTTACCGTGCACTTTTCTTATGGACTACAGCGATGGCTATGGCTATGGCTCTGGCTATGGCTATGGCTATGGCTTTGGCTGTGTTTCTTGGCTGTTAGCCATTTGTTACGCACACAATGCAGGCCATCATTTGGTGCTTTAGTTTACAGGATCTATAAAATTATCACAAATGAGGCAAGCAACGCGCAACAATGTAAACGCTCCACTGTGCCTCGCCCCACATGCAACACATGCCGCATACCACACATTGACCATGGTAATGAACTGAACTCAACTCAACTGAACTGAACTGAAATGAACTGAACCAGTCCTGGTCCTGCCCTGACCTGTCCTGGTCCTGCCCTGACCTGGTCTGGTCGGAGCTCTGTTGAAGCCAACAATTACTGGTAAATCACTTACTCCGAATGAGACCACAAAAATGAGATTTTCTCTGTTATTGTTGTAGTTGTTGTTGTCATTTAAGTGGCCTCATTAAATATAACAAATAACGCTCATAAATTTAATTTAAACACAGCTTAACAAAAAGAGGAAAACCCCAAAATGATTGCCCTGAATAAACAATTGGCGAAATTCGCCTGAGCCGTAATAAAAAACATTCTAAACATTCTTTTCATAAACGGGTATATTAAGATTAACATTAAGATCTGAGTATAAAGACAAGATAATTTGATAATTTAAGGGGATCAGTGCATAGCGCACTTTCCCGCCAAACAAGAGGTGCGAGTTCGAGTTCCGCTCATATCAATAGGCACGTTCCTCCTCGAAAAACTAGGTTATTGCGTAGGACTGGAAATTCACCCACTTAAACAAAGTTCTTCAGTGAAGATAGCTGAAATAAAGAAAAATAATGCTTCAGGCTTAGACCCGATGGGGTTCTTAAAGCCATATAATAATAATAATTTGTTATTATTATAATTGGAGAATTTTGAATATACTTACCTTGAGAAAAATTCATAGCATACATTACATGTGAGAAAGCTCTAGTCGAGTAAGCTCGACTACAAGATACTCTGATCCCAAGAGTGCAATCCAGTCAGAGTCGCTTAATATCGTTACACACATACAGAGACCCATTTTCAGCCGGCCTCGCCATATGTGACTTTTTACACTCTTTTGCGAATAAATGCTATGTTTACTATCCGATCTACTTGAAACTTTCAGTGTAAGTTTAAAATCCAAATCCAAAATATGTGTGTTGAAAATCTTATTTTAAACCAAAAAATTACAACTGTTCCAAAATTTAAGTGAATGCGCATCTTCATTGCAAGCCTACATGTCGAATTTTGTATCCCTAGCTATAATCGCTTAGCCTCCAGGTGACATAATACATTTTTCACCTTTTGCAATTTTGGACCGTTTTCGGACACTTCTGAGTCTTATAACTTCGGTGTTTATGATCCGATCGTTCTGAAATTTTCAGGAGTGGTTTATGACATTGTCATAAATAGAAAATATGGAAATCAAACTATTTCAATAAAAACTAGAAATTATAAGCACTTATCTAATTTGGGAGGACCAAATAAGGATGGAAAAAAATTTTGGATACCACTTTCTATATAGTAAGTTCGGGCACGCACATACCAAATTTCATGACTCTAGCATAAAATTTGCGGCTTTCCGGAAAAAAGTATATCAAAATTTTGGGAAATTCCATTCTGCAGTTTCTAATCGTGACCCTATTTAACAAATTTGGTGAGTATTACTTTATAAATGCCAAAGTTATGGCCAGTTTATCGAAAAACGAATTTATCGATTATCGTGCGAAGGGGGCTTAGCATCCAAAATTTGAAACAAACTTGTATTGCCTATGCTTTCCGAGATCGGCGCGTTCATACTGACGGACGGACGGACGGATGGACACACGGACATCGACTCGGCTATTGATGCTGATTAAGAATATATATACTTTATGGGGTCTGCCATGCCTTCTTCTGCCTGTTACATACATTCCAACAAAACTATTATACCCTTTTTCCCATTTTTTAAGTGGGATCAGAATATAAAAGCAAATCTCTAACTGTCTTTTGCAAGTTATAAAGAACTTCTTAGAAGTTAGCCCACAACCCACAAACATCGAATTTGAATTGACAAAACAAAGGAATAGATTATTTTATGGAAATTCAATAAATTAACGAGAATTTAAGCTAATGCCATAGACACTTTATAGGATTTTTCATTCATTTGCTCGGATTAAGGATTTTCCACTAGTGAAAAGCTGTGCAAATCATGCACCAATTGGCCAGATTATTTCGAATTCTGCAAATTTTCCACTTGAACAAAACTGTCTGAAACTGCGCATTAGACAACAATTCAATGAGTTTTGTTGACTGGTGTTGACTCTTGAACCCCCCAATCCCCCGATCCACTCAACAGTCAGTCCCAATCCCTATAAGTTGGCTTAGTACTGGGCTCATTAGTTGGGCTCAGATTTATGCGCATGAAGAAGAAGAGGAAGAAAAAGTTAGAGGACCAGAAGAGAACTGAAAAAGTGCGAAGCCCAGCAAATGACTGGGAAGACTTGGGTAAACCCTGGGCCAAGAGCTAACTAACTGGCCAACTTGGCAATCAGTTAAAATGCGTTTATCAGTGCCAGCTAAAAAGCTAATCAGCTGTTAGTGGAACGCTTTGGGACTCTGGCGTGGCGTACACAAAATATTGCACTTGCCCGGCGACCACATCCCCAAGGAGCTGGCAAAGACAAGCTGTGGTGCACTTGGGCTTGGCACTTTTTACACTTAACTCAATTTGTTGTTTGGGCACAAGGCACACACATCGAATCCGAAACCAAGTCCTGGCCATGTCCAGCCCATGTTCAGCCCATGTCCAGCAGTTGGTTTACCTGACTGTGGCTGCTTTGCTTGGCCAGTTTTGCACCTTTATATGGGGGGTGCCTTAGGGGACCTTCCTGCCCGAATGCCTGCCGGGCAAACTGTATAGAAAATTATTGCTCAACGGAAAACAATTATTTCGTGCCGGTTTCTGGCATGCCATTAAAATGAGACCTGCCCACAGGAGTGCGCCCTGGCCGTAGCCTTAGCTCCAGTTTTAGCATGTCCTGCAAGTCGGCCGGGGGGCCCAGTACTCAGGGGAGCCAGGCGGTCGGTGTCGTGTCGTGTAATCTGAATATTGCCGTGACTCGTTGCACTGCTCCGCTGCTCGACTATTAAATTGCATTCACCTGGGGCTGCTATTTGGGTTATCGACATGAACTGCACCAACTCAGGGCAAGTCGGGGAATAAAATCTTATATATATATATATATATATATCTTTATATATATTGTATTTGGTTGTGCTGACCTGCAAATGGGCTCTTGAATGGCTGCCAAGTGTTGTTCCTTAGTTATGCCAAGCTCGTGCCCGTCCGTGATGTCAGTGATCCCCAGCCGCATAAAGTCGTGCAGACGCTGGATGAATTCCTAATAAAAACCATACAAATTGATAACTGCCAACAGCTTCCAGATGATTAAAGTATTATGCCTTAAGAGCTGCAGAAATGTCTGTCTTCGAGACATAAAGCTCCCCGGCCTAGAGATGAGCCCACTGAAACCGCTGACAGCAGCTCTGTGACAAAAGACAACTTATTTTAATGGATTATGGGATCAAAGTCCATTAAAAACAGACGACAATGCCAGGACTTGTTGTTGTTGTTGTTGCTAGATACAAATATGAAATAAATTTCTTCTAACATTTTGGTAATAAAGTTATAAATCCTATGGCTAACATAGCAACAACATACAGGTCAAAGGTGAGCCCAAAAATCATCTGTGGGAAAGTGTATTTCGTGCTGCGTCTTTAGCTAGTTTTATACTCTATGCGAGGGATATAATACTTATTGTTATATTTACTTTGTGTAGAACCACAAAAGTTATAGGTAGAATGGTCGGGAGGAGAAACAGAACCCGTTTGGGACATGGAGTTAAGTATTACTCGGCGAAGGAGAGAAGGTTTGAAGGCCACACTAGATCCTATCTAGGATTAGAATTCGAATATCCATATGTCATTCTATCTTTATATATGAAACTTTTAAATTAGTTCATATATGTTTATACATTTTAATTGACATAAACAAAAAAGTCGTTTTAGGGCATGTTTTTCAGATTATTTCAGCTTTTGGATTATACTTTTACACACACTTAAATATCAATATTATCTATCGTTTCACAAATTTTCAAAATGATCGGAATACTATCATATAGCTGTCACAGATCTAAAAGTCGGGTGTTCTCATGTTTCGCATGCTCTTTAAGCTTAGGTATTGAAACTTGGTATTGAATCTTCAGATTCGTTATTATCTATTTTTCTTGTAAAATTTCAAGAGGAGCTAAATACATGCCCGTAGTTCTTAGGTATTTTAAGCTGCTTAAATATTGCCCGTATTTCTCAGGTCTTTTAAGTTACTGAAATAGAATTATTTATAACAAACTCAAGTTTCTCTATTATCTATGGGTGAAAAATTTTTGTAATAACTTCGGACAACTACCATGCTATCAAACATATTAGTTAGGCAGGCGAACAGGCAGTAAGACGGGAAGTTGACCCAAAGAACGGATTAGTATTTGTCCCTACCGATGGACCAAAAATTGTCCTAACAAATAGACAACAGTTGGTCCAACAGAGAGAGAACAGTTGACCTGACAGTGGGAACAATATAGGGATATTTGAAAAGGACTAAGAAACGGACGGGGCCTCGGTGGACCAGTGTATAGCTCTCCCGCCAAACAAGAGGTAGGAGTTCGAGTCCCGCTCATGTCAATAGGCATAATCCTCCTAGGAAAACTAGTTTGTGGCGTAAGACTTGAAATCCACACATGTAAAAATAGTTGTTCAGTGAAGGACAAATGGTGCTACAGGCCTTGACCCGATGGGGTTCTTAAGACCATATAATATTATTAATATTAATAGTATAATATCTGTTAAGTGTATTAAATCTTCGGCGTGCTGCAGATAATCCATCCTTACATGTTTTATTTATATTCATTGTGATTTGGCTTAACTGGGATTTGGTTTTCTAGCAGGAGCCGTTGGCCTCACGACGTATGTGTGATATTTGGTAATGGCCTGTAATTAAGCCGCTTACCATTGTTGTTGTTTTTGTTGGAGTTGTTGTTGTCGTTGTTGTTGTCGTTGTTGTTGTCGTTGTTGTTGTTGTTGTTGTTGTCGTTGTTGTTGTCGTTGTTGTTGTTATTGCCAACGGCTGTGAGCGACTTCCGTTTGCTGTTTGGCTGCGAAACATGAAACTCTAATTACCAGGAAAAGAGGCTACCAAAAAAACAAAAAAAAAGGAAAAACCAGAAAAAAACCCACACACACAGTCACACACACAGTCACACACACAGTCACACACACCATCACACACACCATCACACAGTCACACACACCTGGCCAGGATTTCAGTAGGCCAAACACGTGGGTTGTCATTATGCAAACAGCCGCCCGGCCAAGTGTTAGCAGATAAGCAACTGACCCGGCCCACAAGTAGTGGGTGTGGGGGGCGTAGTGGTTGGAGAGGGGGTGTTGGCATAAAGCTTCAATTATCTGGCCACATTTGACTGTCATTATAATTTGCCTAATGCTTGTGGTCTCATTTGGAGAGGGGGAAACTGAAATAAAAATCTTGGCTTTAGTTGTATTGGCCAGATCGTTGGCAGGATATCATCTGCTTAATAATACTCGTAAATGTTTAATGCGCATTTAATTTGCCACATCGGCTAATGACACATTATGTGGGAGGGGTGGTATGTGGACAGACGGTGCCAAAGGGTTAAGAAGCGACCGGCTGGAATAAAATATGCCACAGGGAAATTAAATGTAATGTCTGCCTTTGGGCATATTTGTCATGGGCGTGTGCCACTCCCACTCCCACTCCAAACTCCACGTATTACCAACTACCTCCTAACTCCCTACATGCTACGTATTACTCCGACTTCTTGTGGCACTGGCAAATTACAGACGTTAGATATTTGTGCCGTTTGTTACCTTTTAATGACGGCTTTTGCACATTATTCACATGGCAGTCGACCAAGTGGGGGCTTCAGACCATTAGAATAACCCCCCTACCGCCCCTTATCCGCTCAACAAACGCCCCCAAACTAACTAAATAATCAAACGGGCATTGATGATTCTGTTGTGGCTTTTGTAACAATTATAGCATTATATAATAGTTTTCAGCACTTTTGCAATTAATTGAAATTGCCTCGTTATTAAAAGTGTTCTTTTACAGTCGAACTTCTCTATAGTGAATTTCTATACAATGAAGCTCTCCCTATTATTACACACAACTTTTTCGTTCCAATTTCATTGTATATAAATATAATTTCTGCATCAAGAAGTTTCCATATAATGAAGTGATTTTCTGGTCCCGTCAAGATTCATTATAGGAAAGTTCAACTGTATTATATAATACCCTGTAACACTTTCGAGGCAAGCTTATGCATTTCCTAAACGAAACTGTCAATTATCTTTTTCCTTCACAGGACTTAACTTTGTTTTATATTATAAGTCATATTTTCATATTTTCGCTTATATTATAATCCTGCCACCTTTATAAGTCAACAGTTCTATCTTCGACTCCACCCACGACAATCTGTTGATTGTTCATAGTTTAGCCTGTTTTTCTTTTCAGCTTTTTTTCAATCAAATAAAGCTGTTTCAGTTGATACAAATTAGTTGTAGCCGCCCCAGGGTAAGGGTATTAAAACGTTGCTAAGCCGCTCGCTTTGAGTAGCGCCTCGTTCTGGTCCTGGACATGGGGGTCATTAAAGCAGCTCTCTGCTCCGGCCCCGACTGTCCTAGCAACCTGCACCCCTTTTGCCGGTCTCCTATGGGGCGTTGTCGCGGCTCAAATTGTTCTGATTTATGTGTTCATTTTGCAGCGCAACGACTTTTTTATTTTTATACCCTGTAACCAGGAGAAAATGGGTATGTAATAGGCGGAAGGATGCAACTTCGAGCACATAATATATCCTCTTTCATCGAGTTGGCTAAGCCTGCCATCCGTCTGACCATTTTCTTGAGATCTTACCAATCCATTCCAATCTGTAATTCGATTAAAACTATTTATTTAAGATAATTGTTAAAGTAGTATCATCAAATTTGGAATAGCAATGCATGCATATATTAGACGTAATATGGTATTTAAATATTTCAGATAATACTCCCTCCTTTGCTATTAGCAAAAAATCTCAACTACACTTGTAATATATGAAATTGAAGTTTTATATTGAGTATACATATATAAATGCATTCTATAAAACTGCTCCGAAAATTTCATGACCATCAGATAGCTAATCTGGCTACAGGATATCTTTCAGTTTAGCTCTCTTTCTACAACTTTCTTACTTGTTTTTATACATTTTTTTATGAACATTCTGGCGCTATTTATATTATTTTTTACCCCCCAGGATTGCAATTCATTCTACGCTGCGGTTTTTTCATCATCTTTTCTTAGTATTTATTTTATTATAAATTTCATTCTGCCCTGGATTCGCGGTAAATGCTTAAAATAATAAAACAAAGAACAAAAAACAGAAAACAAAAGGAAGAATCAGTCTATATGTTCAATTTGAATATGTTATGTTTTCTTGTGTTCTCTTGAGTCTTCACTCTTCCCAACATAACTTTGGATTCAACTTGGATTCAATTTGCATTCAGATCTGTAAAGAATAAAACAAACTTCTTTGTCTGCCGCTGCTGCTCCTGGTCTTTTTTGAAAATGGCATTCCAACTCGTAAGGACTTTCCAATAAGTTGGCCATAATTTTATGTGCATATTTTTGAGGCCAATCCAACCAGAGGGCAGAGTATCTGGCAGTCAAGTACTCTCAGTTGTTGCATTCAACTGTTTTTATTGTTTTTTTTTTTTAATTTTTTTCCTTTTTTGCTGTTTTTGTTAAGCTAAATTCCTGTTCACGGAATGCACAGGATAATTAAAAATAAGCGCAGAGGAGTGTAAAAAATATGCTGCATACTTTTAGGCGGAGGCGTATGCAAAATAGTCGGGCTTGCAATTCGCATTTTTATACCCTGATCCCAATTGAAAATCGGTATGAAGGGTATACTAAGCTTGTGCAAATGTATGTAACAGACAGAAGGAGGCGTGGCAGAGCCTATAAAGTATATATATTCTTGATCAGCATCAATAGCGGGGTCGATTTAGTCCTGTGCGTCCGTCCGTTTTTCCGTTTGTCCGTCTGCCCGTTTGAACGCTTCGATCTTAGTAACTACAAGAGCTACAGTGTTGAAACCTCCTAGGAAGTTCGGTATATACCTTCGTCCGATAATCGATAAATTCATTTTTCGATAAAATGGCCATAACATTGGCATTTATAGATCTATCCACAGCAAATTCAGTAAATAGGGTCATGATTAGAAACTACAGAATGGAATTTCCCAAAGTTTTGATACACCCCTCCATTTTCCTGGAAAGTGAAGAAATGTGTAAAGCAGCCACAATTTTTATGCAGGTGTCATGAAATTTGGTATGTGACGGCTCAAAGAAAGTAAGTCCAGAATTTTGTTCCATCCTAATTTGGTCTCCCCTAATTAAATAAGTGCTTATATTTTATATAATCCTTATCATAATGATTCGAATTCCAGAATATGTGTTCATGACTGTGTCATCACACAATCCTGTGTGTGTTTGTAAGGATATTAAGCGATTCTGACTGCATTGCACTCTTAGGATCAGGGTATCTCGCAGTCGAGCTGACTCGACTAGAGCTTCCGTACTTGTTTTTTTTTTTTGCTCTTCTTGTAAATATTTTTTATTGTTTTTGCTGCTGTTGTTGTTTTTTGTGGTCGCAGGACTCTTGTCAGTCAGCGGTTGCCAGGCAATTAATGCAGTTTACAAGGATTCATTTATTTATTTATCTTAACTGGTTAAAACGCTAGTTGTGGTTTCAAGAGCTTGGAAATAGGCATACATCAAAATATTAAAAAAATTTGAATAAATCCACGATGAGACTTGAAAGTACATTAAAGCTAATGGAAACGCAGGAACTTTTTAATGCACTGTAAAGCTCCTTAACGTTCTGGCTAGTGTAAAAAGGTAGAAAACGAAAGTTGTTTAAAGCGCGTTCGGGTATTAAAAGTTTGTTAATGCTCTCAAATGGGCCTTCGGTGGACCAGTGGATAGCGCACTGTCCTGCCAAACAAGAGGTGCGTGTTCGAGTCCTAGGTTGTGGTGTAGGATTTGAAATCCAGGTCTTGAGTAAGACGCATGAAAAAAGGGGAAAATATGTGCTTCAGGCTTTGATCTTATAGGGTTGTTAAGGCCATATGATAATGATAATGCTGTCAAAAGTATACGAAAACTAGCATAAAAGCTGTTTAGAGTTCGCTTATGCATATTAAAGATAATTAAAGAGGCTTTCGAAAGCATAAAAAGTTCGAAAGTATAAAAACCATATGTAATATATAAACTATGTCCTGAAAGTTTTTAAAGAAATAATAATTATAATATAGAAGCTATCAAACAGTTAGTAAGGATTTGAAAAACTCAAGTCTAGCATAAAAGTTGATAAAAGCACGCTTTTGCTTATCAAAAAACATTAAAGAGGCTTTCGAAAGTTTCTTCAATAATTTCTAGAGTAGAAAAAAGCAGATATGCTTTTTGTAATATATAAACTTTGGCATGGCAGCTTTTTAAACCATTTCAAGTTTCTTGAAGAAGCTTAAAAGAAGTTGTTTATGATTTTAAAAGCTCAATGCATATGTATTTTAAAGTAAATAAAGAAGGCTTTCGAAAGCTTCTTTTATTAAATCTAAGGTATCAAAAAGCATATGTAATATATAAACTGTGGCATGACAGTTTTTTAAATCATTTTCAAGTATATTAAACAAACTTATAAGCAGTTGTTAAGGATTTGGAAAGCTCAAGGCTTCATAGAAAGTACCTAAAGCAGTGCTTCGAAGGACATAAAAGCCTTGAACTGCTGAACTTTTTCTTTGATTTTTATATAGAAACTGTTTTCTTAACAAAAAGTAAATTTTATGAATAATATGAAAATTACTGAAATAGCAGAGTCCCAGCAAGTCCTGAAATTATATATTACATCTTTTGTGTTTTATATCTATTAGGAAGACCCAGAATGTGGAGTACTTTGAGTCTTCTTACTGTTAAACTGTAAATAAAGCTAAAAACAAAGCTAAAAGCTGAAAAACGCATACAAAATTCCAAAGCTTAATAGCTTTATTCAAAGCACATTATAATGCACTTGTGAGCACATGCTTTAAACCTTAAGAACACACTAGAAATTGTTAATATTTTGGGAAAGTTGACTATACAATCGAACTTCCCTATAATGAATCTTGACGGGACCAGCAAATCACTTCATTATATAGAAATTTCATTATACAGAAATCGTATTTATATACAATGAAATTGGAACGAAAAAGTTGTGTGTTTGAAATCAGTTCATAATTGTATAGAAGTTCACTATAGAGAAGTTCGACTATATTACAAAAACAATAAATCAGACAGAAAAGTACATATATATGAAAGCTTATGGATACATTAATTATTCATAGTAATTTGGTATTCATAAATCGAAAATGTTACTTTAAAGCAAAACACAAATCATTTGGGTATTAATGCAAACGATACAAACAACAATTTCCCATTTGGCAACAACTTTGTTGTGGATTAGCATAAATTTTCTATTTCTCTATCTCCTCTATCTCCTCCCAGAGAGGGAGAGAGCGAGTGCAATTTGTCGCAAACTTTTCGAATTGTCGCAAATTACACAAAATTTATTATACAAACTGAGTGGGTCTGAGCCAATCAAGTCGAACAACATTGTGCTTTAGTTTTGATCACATTTACCAGAGGAGTTTGTCCCATGTCCTGTTGACCAACAAGCTGTGTCCTCTATCCTGTGTCCTCCTCTGCGGCCTCTAGCCGCATTTGTATCTGCATCTGCATTGGTCACTTTCTGACCAAATTCTGTCAGTAGTTTTGCTAGATATAACATGGGTGACACGAGCTGCAGGCGTTACTTTGCGGCCCACTGAAAGTCTACTGGAGCACAAAGGTGCAGGACAATCAGGACATTATCAAACGGGCACACTGTCTGCCAGTCTGTATCTCTTTTCAACATTTCAAAGGTCATTTTGAAGAGGGTTTCAAATAACTAATGAATTGTGAAACGGGCTAGTGAATCCTTTGTCAAGCCAGCGGCACAACACTTATACGGATCAAAGGAATTAAAGTCAATCAATGGTCTACAATGGGGCAGACGCGTACAACTGATGCTGTCACCTGTTCGGCCCGCAAAATGTCGGTCGAAAACTTTTAGAGCGGCTCGTAAAGAACTAACCGAATGTCCTTTTTTTATGATTATTGCTGATGTTATCCTTTGTATAATTCAGCAGTCGAAAAATTTCTATGTGTGCCAGAACAAGGACTACTAAACTCCAATTGATACACCTGTCTATATACATATGTATATATGCTTGGCTAAGCATATAGTATATAGTATATATATATATATACTGGCACGTATTTATGTCCTGGCCTGTCCTGGCCTGGCCCAAATGGCAGGCGGCGGCGGGGCGCCTCGTGAAAAGCTGGCTGAGTCGCTTAGCGGTGCGGCTTGCATGCAAATTTTATGTTTTAATAACAAGTCTGTGGCATGCAAGCGGCGCATATTTTATGCCAATTGCCATGCCACGCTTTGGGGCAAACTCCACCAGATCATGCCCCAAAAGACCCCCGAAAACACCAGTCCACCACGCCTCCACCACACTCATCGTCGCGCCACACAACTAGGTAACATTTGTAGCCTAAGGGATTTCGCTTTGTCTTTGTCTTTTGGGTTTGGGTTTGGGTTTGGGTTTGGGTTTGGTTTTGGTGTTGGTCTTGGGTTTAGCTTCAGGTTTCAGGCATCGCCCCCTGACCCCGTGTCGAAAATGTAGCTTGTTTTTAACTCAATTGTTTTCACGAGTTTTTCATTTTTCTTTACAAAAAGCATCACGCCCACAGCTACCACACCCGCCCCTCCAGACGCCCCCCACCGTCCAGCATATAGAAGTATTTCTGTCAGGTTTGTTAATTAAGTTTTATTGCTTTGAATTATGGCAACTTTTGTATATATTTGCAAGCGTTTTCTTAAAGAAAATATAAATTATTGAAAAATATGAGCACGAGTTTGTCTGGGCATATTTATGACATTTTCGTACAACGATTGTAATCTTGACAGATAAAACAAGTAAGGTAGGATTATCCTCGGTGCACCGAAGATTTCATACTCTCTCGAGGAGGTAGAAAATGGCTAATCTTGGGTATGTGTTTTGAGTCCAATACGTTGGAAAACTAAGGAAATATGGGCAAAACCAACTTTTGGTTATATGGCAGCTATATGATATAGAAGTCCAAACCTTTTGAAATTTGTTGGATCGGTAGATAATAGCGAATCTGGGAAGTGTGTATATTTTGAATCCAATATGTTGAAAAACATGGTAATGTTGGACGAAACCGATTTATCGACTTATGGCAACTATGTGATATAGATATCCGATCCTTATAAAATTTGGTGGAGTGGTAGATAATAACGATTCTTGAGAGAAAGTAAGCTTTCAAACCAATACGTTAGAAAACATGCGGTATATGGGCAGAACCGTTTTTTTGTTATGTGGCAGCTATTTTGTATAGAAGTCCGATTCTTATGAAATCTGGGGAAGCGGTAGATAATAATGAATCTTGGGATTGTGTCAACTTTCAATCCAATACGTTGGAAAACATGGGAAATATGGCAGTATGGCATATATCCCAAGTTTCATTATGAAAACTGAGGAACTAGTTTGCATACAAACAGGCGGACAGAAGAGACAGACTCAATCGATTTCTTTTGTCCTCCTGACCATTATGACTGTAATTCTTGGGGCTCTACGACGTTTCCTTCAATGCATTACAAACTCTCGAACAAAGTCAATATACACCTTACTTCCAACAAAAGAGTATTAAAAGATGCTCGAAACTGGCCTTTTGAATGTGACAAGTGTCGTCTGTGGGGCACACTTGTGCCCGTTGATGAGAATTCCCATTTGGGGGATTTACATAGATTATGATTAAGCAGGAACAAGCAGGGACATTTTAAGAAATTGCCAGAAATTTTAAATAGGGAAGTTTTCGAGCTGCCTCTGGCTGTGGCAACAACCCGTCGGTGCGTGCACCATGCGAGTGGCATGCAAATGCAAATGCAAATGTTGCATAAAATATGATTACTGCAATTATAGGCCACTTGCAATACGTGTCCACTCGGCGACAATTTTTGCAATTTACACGCCCAATCGTTGCCCCATCGCGTGGCACGACGCCACTTTTGCCACTTTTCGTGGCACAATGGTCCATAATCAGGACGCATTGTAATAAGTGCACGATTGTGATAACAATTTGATTAATTAGCTCCGATTTTTAATGAGCTTTCATTTATTTCGTGATTTTTTCAACTTTTTTTTCATTTTTTCACAAATTTGTTGACAAATTTCCCATATTAAAATGTCAAATTGTTGTCTTTGTTTTTTTTTTTTTGATTGAGTTAAAAATTGCAACTTTTTGCTAATTATTTTAATTGTCTTCATGAACAAATTTCAGGATATTGTAAAAGTTACTGCGCCACATATTTCGGACTATTTTGTCATCAGATTTTAAAGGACATGTCGAACCATAATGATTAATTAGGAAAATATAATTCAATCTACTCAGCACTTTCTATAATATAGCTAATTGGGTGTACTATAAATAGATGGCATGATATTTCGTAAAACATATGGTAATAAGTTAGCTTGGGCTTAGCTGTAGAGCTCGAGGTATAATTTGTTGCCAAGAGTACGAAATAAGTCAAAATTTCCAAAATTATGGTTTCTTGATGTTTGCTTTAGATAAAGGACCCTATTTAGCATAGTATCAAGAAACCTAAGAAAAACGTAAATTATATATTTTGAGCAAACTAGTCCATTTGTTGAAACAAGAAGTAAATTTCGTTTTCGAAAACTTTTGTTTGGAGAAATTTGCAATTAAAGGTTGACGGCAGCTTACTCAGTTCTTTCTCTGCGGCTTTACATAAATTTTCTTATAAAAATTTCGATAATCAAAGCTAAAAAAACATGATTTAGAAGTATTCGTATCCCTAAACTATTTTTGTATTTTTAAGATACATTTGTATCTCTAATATACTAGCGTCAGTTTGAAATACTTTAATTAGTTCTGTAACTCTGAATTAGCTTACATCTTTAAGATTATTTCACAATATAAATTAATTTCAAACATAGTTTTATATATATTTTAATAAACAAGACTATAAAATACTAAACAACACAATTTTTATGTCTTCGTTTCTTGGAGATACATTTGTATCTTTGAGATACTTTTCTATCTTTGACAAATATTCGTCTCTTTGGGATATATTTTTATCTCTGTTGCACTTTTGAAACTTTCGAAATTTTGCTTTTGTATATTGGAGATTTGTTTATATCTTTCAAAAATGTTCACGCTTAAAATGTATTGCTGACATTTTTTCAAAAATTTTATAAACACGACTTTTAAATTCTCTACAAAAAATATAAAGATATTCTTGCTTGTTCTCATTGTTTTACTCATTTGTAACTTTCAGATACATTTAAATATTTGAGTGTTTTTTAAATATTTGTGAAACAATTGGCTTTTCGAGATACATATGAATCTCTGGTCCAGTTTTTAAACTTTCATAACTTTTTACCTTTGAGATATTTTGTATCTTCGAAACATTTTCGACTTTAGAATGATATTATATGTATAAATTTTTGTGCATTTTGACAAATAAGGCTGTTTGAGACTCGTGAAAACAACCTGCAAAAGTAAGCACTGAGATAAATTTGTATCTTTGAAATACAGTGTGTCTTTAAGATACATAACTAAATTTTAAAATCATTTGTATCTATGATGCATTTTGGCAATTTTCGAAGTGTTTTGTGTCTCTTTCGGATACGATGCATTTTTAAGGTATTTTTGTGTCTTTTAGTCAGTTTTGTATCATTCAGATACTTTAGTATCTTTGAGATAATTTTGTATCTTAGAAATATTTTCGCATTTAAAATCATATTATATATATAAGTATTTGTTCATTTTGACAAAGAAGGTTATCTGATACACGTGAAAACAACTTTCAAAAGTCTGCTTTGAGATAAATTTGTATCTTTGAAATACAGTAGTGTCTTTAAGATACATAACTAAATTTAAAAATCATTTGTTCCTTTGAAATATTGAATTTTGGCTATTTTCGAAGTGTTTTTTGTGTCCTACGATGCATTTTTCAGATACTTATGTATCTTTCAGATACTTTTGTATCTTTCAGACACTTTCGCATATAAAATTGAATAGTTGATGTCTGGAAAGATGTCAGGCTGATGTCATGCTTTAAGTGCTAAGCCGCAAAATTTGTATCTATGAAGCACTGTGGCAAAATTCGAAGTGTTTTCTGTGGTTTTCGGATACCATGCATTTTTAAGATATTTTTGTATGTCATTTACTTTTGTGTCTTTCAGCCACTGTTATCTTTCAGATACTTTTGTATCTTTCAGATACTTTTGTATCTTTCGGATACTTTTGTATCTTTCAGATACTTTTGTATCTTTAAGTCACTTTTGCATTTAAAATTAATTAGTTGAGGTCTGAAAAGATGTCAGGCTGATGTCACGCTTTAAGTACTAAACCGCAAAATTTTCATACATTACATTAACTCCGGCTACTGCACCATCTACCCATTGTTTTAAATGTAATTTTCTTGCGCCATTTTGCCGCACTTTTAAGAGTTTTCCTTAGTTTAATTTTTATTTTCTCCTTTCTTTTACTTTCTTTTACTTTCTTTTACTGTTTTAGTAACTGTTCTGTGCTTTGTGTGCTTTGCACTTTTTACAACCCGCACACTTTTCCGTTTTATTTCGCACTTAATTAAAAATCTTTCGCTGACGTGTGACACGCACATCCCAAATGGGTGCGGTTACAGTTACTCTGACTGCTCTCCCCGCTGACCTCTGACCTCTGCAGCGCACTGACAATTAGACATTGCATTTTTTTTTTAGTTTTTTTTTTGGTTTTTTTTTAGTTCTTCGTTTTAATTGCACGGTTAAAAAAAGTAGAAAAAAATTTGTTGATTACTTGTCGGATTTTGTTTTATAGTTTATAGTTTTTGTCTCGTCAGCAGGACTTGAAAATGGTTGAGTTCACCTCGTAGTGGCACAGTGGGCGCATTTTGACACGATCCTGGGGATTTAGGGAGTAGACGGTGCCGTGCACCGAGTATATGGTGTTCGGTTGATACATGAACTTCAGCAGACCCGTGTCGGGCGGCACTTGGATCATGTTCATGGTGTAGATACCCGTTTTGAGTGGACAGGCCAGGCTCATGTTGCTCCCGGCGCTGGTCAACATGAATTTGGCCGCCTTGTTGAGTGCGTTGACGCGTTTCATGTACTTCCAGAAATCACAAGTTTTGACTGTCGAATTGTAGAGCGTACGGGGCAGTTCCGAGCGCGTCGACGTCCGACGTTTGTTCGAGTGTTGCAATATCATAATGTGCCACATGGGTGTGGCCACCTCGCGTCGCACAAATGTCACCGACGACAGCGAATTGTTGCCCAAATGCATGTGCATCACGAGACCATAGTTGGGCGTATCCCAGACGGTAAAGTTCAATGGCTTCATAATATAGCATTGCTGGCGAGGGAGGGAGGGTTATCAGTAGTAGTAGTAGTAGTATGCTTCATGCTTGCCCAAAATTCTTGGGAATTACCTGTTTGCTTAGCAGCAAAATGCCAAGCAATGTCAGTGCCCCAAGCACCCGTCTATTATGGCTCATTCTGCGCAAATGAATGCAAAATAATTCAATAAAATACCGATTCGAGCCGCGTCACGGTCTAATGATAATTTAAGTGATTTTTGATGCCCTTTATTATGTTCGGGAATGTTATTAAAAATACATAAATATGGTTTTGATCTCTCAATTATGGCGGCTGGCTATTTTTTTCTTTCTTCTTCTTTTTGGCATTGTCATTGTTTAATTGCCCAAGCAAGACAGAAAAACCACAGAGAGAGAATAACAAATATTGGTCTAGAATGTAATTATAAAGAAAAACCCGGGCAAAGGTTTTCCTACAAACAATCAGGTTAGAGGGTTTGAAAGGTTTTATTTACTTAGGTCAAAGTCTATGGTAAACAGTGTTGAAAAACCCATACAGTGAGGGGGAGAAACTAGTATTATCTGTTGGGGTTAGTTCCATAGTGCCATGGGTAACTCATTAGCAACCTTATGATTATACTGGCTCAGTTATGGCAATTGTTAAGCTTTTATTATTTCTAAAGTTAATTACTTTTTCACCAAAATCCTCACTGTGGTTCAGCGAGGTTGACTTGAGAGCTTGACAAATGGAAAATCTATTCGCTTTTCCTCTTTGGAAGATATAGAAATGTTGTCTATTTCAAGTTGTTTGTAGGGTGAGATATGGTAACTTGTCTGTGAATTTCATCTCATTTTCCGTTTTTCAAATCTTGTGTCCATTTTCGTCATAATAGATTGGAAAATCCGGATTGTCGGATTGTTAGCTAAAGTTTCAAGGCATGTTCACTGTTTTATGAATTTGGAGTATAATATTGGGAGGCAATTTCCTTAAAAATGTGTCAAAAACAGACATCTAACAAAGCCGTAGATGACTCAAAGCTGGTTGCCTTCTGTCTAAACTGTCTTAAAACGTCGGAAGTTTCAGAATCAGAGCTTTAACTCAATGATATAAAAAGAAATCTGCTAGAGCTCGAATTAGCTTGAAATTCTCAATATAAGATTATCCCATAAATTCAATGAAAATTACTTAAATATAATTTCTGTCTAAACTGTCTTTAATAGTCAAAAGTTTCTGGTTCATAGGTTTAAACCAACAATATAAAAAGAAACCTCTTGTTCTCAAAATCATAGTTTTAACTCAATTATAGAAAAAGAAACCTGCTAGAGCTAGAATTAGCTTGTAATTCTCAACATAAGACTATCATATTAATTCAATAAAGAAAACATAAATTCAAACATAATTCAAAGTCAACAGTTCCAGGATCATAGCTTTAACTTAACAATATATAAAAAAAAAGCTAGTAAGAGCTGGAATTAGCTTCAAATTCGCAACATATGATTTTCCTCTAAATTCAATCAAAACAAACTTAAATATAATATGATTTGCATGTGGAAAGTCTTGTATCATAGTATTTATTATATTTATATGGCCCTAACAACCCAATTAGGGGTCTCGGTAGGCCAGTGCATAGCGTACTGGCTTGCCAAACAAGGAGACGTAGGTTCGATTCCTGCTCAGGTCATTTGACTTGACCCTCCTAGTTTGGATCTA